>JAMBLF010000440.1:0-275598 GCA_030578115.1 Leucoptera coffeella | reverse complement strand
ACCAGTACCGGGAGGCCCATGTAGTAAAACTACTCGGTTACAGCTAATTAGATTAGGATCCACATGTTTATCACAGAATTCAAAAGCCGTTTCAACAAACCGCAATGTTTCTTCCTTAATTTTAGTGTCATATATCAGGCTGGACCACAAGCCGTCAAACTCCAAACAAGGTAATGACCACATTTCAGCAGAGGGCAGTTCCTCCCCTGAGGTACCATCAGTAATGGTGTCAGTTTCGGGTCCTAGTGAATCCAAGGTGTATACGTGATACTCCAACTCAGTCTTTGACATAGGCACTGGAGTTTTGTGTTCCACATCACAAATGGTGATGGAATTAACATGTGCATGGATCTCAGGATAATTTTCAAAGTCCTTCAGCGTAGCGCCTGGTGTAAGCGACAGAAAATTGGACAGGTATTCGTTCACTATAGTTTTCACGTAATCATTGTTGACCATGCTGTGAGTTTTTTTCACGACTTCTACGTGAAGAGGCACTGCAAGTGAAGTCATTTTTTAACATTAGAATTAGCACCACTTTATTAAAACTTACTATCACTTGTGCAGTTGATTAATGATAACTTAGTTTAGATAACTGCGTGGTTTTTCTCGTAAAGTAAAAGGTGTGTAAAGCAAAGCACTTTCGAATTTCAAAAAAAGAATAGTAGTTTTTAGAATTTTGTTTCGTTCAAAACAACGTATATTTTGACATTAACGTGACGTATTTTGAATTAATTATGCATTAGACTGATACTAAACTACTCGTTAAATTACGATTCATTTACGTAAATAGTAATACTCATTCTAAAAAAATTACAATTCTAACTATTATCTCACATTGGGGCATAGAGATCGCGCCACATACGGTGGCAGTTGGAGGCGTCGCCACAGTCGCGTAATTCAGTGTTACCAGTAAACACGCCAAAACTAGCACTCACTGTGCCATACGGCTCGAAACATTATAGGTTTCATTTGTAACGATCTTTGGTTGCAGAGCTATAAACTCAAATAAAACAAATTAATATATCAAAGTCAAAATATGTTTATTAAACTATTTCAAACATGATTAATAATTAACGGGACTTATCCTTCTTATTATATATTACATATATTATGTGTTCCTTCACTCTGTCCGCAATAGACCGTTTAGTCTGTTCGACATAGGATTTCCCACAGCTGCAATCAATCTTATACACACCCTTATATCTTATATCATGAGTATAAATCGCGAATCTCTTAAAACTATTATTTCAAACATGGCACTGAGCATTGTCTTTACATATTTTTTACCGAGGTTAGATCAGCGGAGACCCTAGCTTGGAGAAGAACTAACAAGAAACTCCGGAAATCAATTTATTATAATCACCCTTAACAAACATAAAAATTACAAAGAGTGGGCAAAAAACACAACGCTGGTAATACTAAATTTACCTTTCATACAAAATAACACGCAATGGCGGAAACGTCAAATTTAGTTCCAAGTTTGGCTACTGCCACCGTATGTGGCGGGTACTCTACAATGCGTATTACAAATCTTATTTTTATTTAATATAACTGGAAATGAACGTAATACGTTAGAGTACCCGCCACATACGGTGGCAGTAGCCAAACTTGGAACTAAATTTGACGTTTCCGCCATTGCGTGTTATTTTGTATGAAAAGTAAATTTAGTATTACCAGCGTTGTGTTTTTTGCCCACTCTTTGTAATTTTTATGTTTGTTAAGGGTGATTATAATAAATTGATTTCCGGAGTTTCTTGTTAGTTCTTCTCCAAGCTAGGGTCTCCGCTGATCTAACCTCGGTAAAAAATATGTAAAGACAATGCTCAGTGCCATGTTTGAAATAATAGTTTTAAGAGATTCGCGATTTATACTCATGATATAAGATATAAGGGTGTGTATAAGATTGATTGCAGCTGTGGGAAATCCTACGTCGAACAGACTAAACGGTCTATTGCGGACAGAGTGAAGGAACACATAATATATGTAATATATAATAAGAAGGATAAGTCCCGTTAATTATTAATCATGTTTGAAATAGTTTAATAAACATATTTTGACTTTGATATATTAATTTGTTTTATTTGAGTTTATAGCTCTGCAACCAAAGATCGTTACAAATGAAACCTATAATGTTTCGAGCCGTATGGCACAGTGAGTGCTAGTTTTGGCGTGTTTACTGGTAACACTGAATTACGCGACTGTGGCGACGCCTCCAACTGCCACCGTATGTGGCGCGATCTCTAAGTTAACTATATCTTATCAGTATCTGACGCTACGAAAATATAAACATACAACTGACAGGCACACAATATAAAATAAAAAAGTAAACTCAGGTGTTCGAAAAAAGAAAGATTGTAAGAAATGAAACCGAACATTTGAAAAGTTGTAGTTTATTTAGTAAAATTAAGAAAATAATTATCTAGAATATTATAAATGTCGTTTGTGTTGTTATCATTCCTACTTACTATATTATTATTTGTTAATTATTAATTTAGTAACTATTAAAAATATTTTTAATTTCGGAGTGTTAATTTTTATCGTTGGAATTATTCTGTTAAAGTTAAAAACTAGATAATAAACAGAAATGGAGGCAGAAGCGACTCAAGTTTGCCCGAATTGGTGAGCTGATTGTGTTTATTTGATATTTTGCATTGTGTAAAGCTTCTATTTGTGTGCGCAAGAGTTTATTTTTGGAATCGTGCCTACACACGTAAAACAATTTCCCAACTCTGTATGAACTCAAATCGAGGTTGTTTACGTTTGTGATAGATCTTGCAAATATGTTTTATCTATTATTGTACGCGGAAATTCCGCGAGTGAAACGAAAATACATTTTTCGCATCACTATTTCGCAAGTTTAAAAAATGCGAGTTATAGCTCATAAAATGTTTTTTCATCTCATATTGCTCATATAATCACGAAGATGACTAATTAATGCTATGCTTCTATTTTAATTATCAACTTTTAAGTTATTGTTATATGAGGGTAGAATTACATTGATATCCTCAATAACGAACACTCGCAGTTATTCACAATTATTTTTTTATGTTTATTTTAAATACTTATACTGTATAGCAACCATGTCCAAATCTCCCCTATACTGTATGTATCAATTACAATTTATATAAATTTTATATGTCCTATAAGACACCTTGATTACTTAGTTAAACTCTAAAGCAAAAAATAGATTCAGTAAAGTTTCACAACATTGGAGACATTGGAGGCAACTGGTAAAATTTTATAGAAATCCAGCCTGCTAGAATATTAACATTTAGAAAACTTCATACATAATAAGACCCAAAAAGGATGATAGACCCAAAAGAAAATTGTTATGCCTGTAAGGTTCTGTCTACCGCTGTTGGGATTAATTATATGAACATTTACATTATAGTTATACTACCCATTATTTGTTAGGATTGGGAAAGCCTGGGATTTATGCTCTCTGCCTACACCTCTTCAGAGAAATGGGTGTAATGTGTATGTATGTATTTAAAAACTGACCCTCTATCACAGATTAACTTTAAACTTCCTTACAGCAAAAGGGACATTCCATCCATTAACTTTGTGGTCCACACTGTGCACTGTGCGAGGAACATTGCTGTATGCCCCACTTGCAAGGAGCTGGTGCCCAACGCAGAGCTCCAGGAACACTATGACAGGCTCCATAAGATGCGTGAGTATGGAATTATATAGTAAGAGAGTCCTATGCTGAAGGAATGTAAAAAGAATGCTAAGTAGCTGCCATACTTCCTGGCATGACTTAGGAGGTGTCTAAAAGAATAGGGATCAATGGAGTCTGTTGTGTGATGGGTTAGCAACCTGTCACCAATGTTTGATCATGACATGGCAATATTCATGCTAAAATTTGACTTGGAGATATTATGTCTCTGAGTTTCTGTTCACACCAAATGGGATTAACAGACGTGAATGTATATAGACTCATAGAATCAGTGGGAGATACTTGTAGGTTCTTCTCCAAGGTAGGGCTTCGGAATCAACCGTAGAGTCAAAGTCACAAGTCAACCAAACCAGTGCAATTCATTACTGTACCACAGATAATATAATACTATACTGTACTATTACTGTAGTTATATTTAATAATAATTCTTTGATATATTTAAGTAGGAAAAGATACATAAACACACTATTTATACATGCATATGATAAGTATTGTATGCTGTATAATTTTTAAATAAATGTATATTGCGTCTGGAGCCCAGTTGGTAATACCTCTGGCTTCTTATGAGGGATTCTTCTTGGAATAAGTAATAGCGAGTGCCTATATACAACGATACAGTTCACTACCTATCACGTTCGGTGCTGTCTATCTAGCGAAATGCGGGCTTGATTATGAGATTTCAGAGATGGGCACTCTAGCCTCTGACTACCTCAACACAATAAAAAACAGAGTGTGTATACAAGTCATGAAGTGTATGTTCTATAAAATATTTTATTCATCCTAGTGCCATGCGAAAAATGCGGTGAGCTGGTCTGTGGCAGTGATCTGGAGGACCACATCCGGGATTCCTGTGCTCATACCCTGCAACAGTGCCGGTAAATATAATAATAATAAGCGTTTACAGCTACAAAAACATACAATACAAAATGTTTTCAATTAGAATTTACAAACTAGGGGATAAAACTTGTGCATGTTATTGTCGCAGTAAAAGGGTTCCAATTCAACTGGGTATGTTGCATATATACACACACTCAAACCCGTATCCTTAAAGTCCCAAAATCCAGTTAGTAAATCGTAATAATTCGTGATTCGTTTAGGTTGTGGTATGAAATAAGATGTGACAAATATACAGAGGTATGTTAAAGTGGTTTGGTCATATTGGATAAGGATTGTTACGAAAGGAATTTATAGATAGATAAAAGTTGAAGCCATTCGTTTCAAGGCCTATGTAATCACTTTGAATAACAGAGTATCTATCATATATGAGCACGTCGTTCTATCCTTTCGGGCTGAACAATTGCTCAGAAACATCGTCATCTAATCAGCTCTATTCACGACGCAAGATATACGATAAGAAAGGCATTCAGTTTATTTTATTTCCATCTCAACTAGCATAAGAGTAAGAAGTTATGTTTGGTATAAACATTGTTATGACAATGTTAGGCTCACATTTCATGTGAAGTGTTGAGTGTTTCTTGTTAACAATACCAAAGGAAACAATACTCGGAATTCGGTTATATGATACAGTCTGTGACAGGAAACTGTAAACAAGCAGTTGGTATCGAATTGTTTGTACGTTCCGTGCAATTTTGGGATTAGATAGAGTGTGAACAAATGTATTTCTTGGATATAAATAAGAGATTGGTTTTACTGGTTAACGTGAAGCATACATATCATACATACGTACAGCTTACGCCCATGTTCTCCCAAATTCACTTCATTGTTACAACTCTTCGGTCACACTCGGTGGTTATAGGTACGCAAAGGATTCTGGAACTTGGAGGTTCTTATATCACTCTATTCTGGAGTAGGTATTGATATTTATTCCTTATTCCACCACCATCACTATATTGCATTTGCAAATATTCGTTTTGTACTTTCACTTCTACGTCGAGGGACGTATATATATATCATTAGTATTAATTATCTCGAAATTAATAAACGGAAAATAATTCAATGCACAAATAATGGAATGTACACCAAAATATAGCTAAACGCATAGCAAAGATTAGGTTTGGGTTGGGACTGTATTATTTTTGTGTGCAATTCAGTATTTTGAGAGTGCATTGTGGTATTATCTGATGTTCATTTAAACACTATCCTAAATAAACTAACCAACTCAACGGTAGTCATAATTATAGGCGACAAGCAGTGTTTAACCAATTATCAATTTTTACTGTAATTGAATGAAAAATACTCGTGCGTACAGTGAATAATAATGTGGAACTAGAAACTTAAACTTTTTCCCATATATAATTTGTGTATATACGTATAGATACGATATAGTGTGTATTTCCTTCCCCAGATACTGCGAACTAGAAGTCCCGAGAGCAGATATTCCGGCACATGAAGGGTACTGCGGCAGTCGCACGGAGCAATGCCCGGAGTGCCACGAGTGGGTGCAGATCAAGTACAGGGCTTTACACCAGGAGACCAACCATGGGTTTATTAAGCTGGATGATGGTAGGTATTGGTTACCTCGTTTAGGTATGTGCGTGAAGAATAGAAGAACGTGCAAGGAAGGTTAATGGGTGTGAGTGAGGCAAGAGTAAAAAGGCACTTATAGTCGATTCCCATTGAAATATTAGAAAATATTGACATCTTCCTGTAACCGTGATTCTTGGCTGATTAGAAATGGTAAAGATTTTTTTGCAAATGTGACTTGTTTTCTCAGTTACTATGGTGACTATTGGTCTGATCGAAGGTTCTAATAATAATAGCACTCTATTACACCAATTGAAATAGCCCCTTGATAAGTTCATTTAAGACTAGTGTTAAGGGTACTAGTCAATGTACAATGTACATATATTTAAAAAATATATACTTTTAAAAAATATATTATTATATAAATAAATACATATTATGTAGCATATATAATCAACGACCAGACTGGAAACCAGAACGAAAACGTAGTTCTTAACTCGGCCTCCATCGGGTGTCAAACCCGGGACCTCACGATCGCGCCACGGAATTCGTCATACACCATCATGACTACATAATCATATCTTACCCATTCCAGAACCGAACCCAATGCCGCAGTACTTCTACGAGCGACCAAAGACAACACCACAGAAGACCACCACCACCCAGAACCAACGCCCAAAAGAGTCCAGAACTCAGAACAAAGAAAACCAGGAACGTAGACCTCCCGTCCCCTTAGATTTGGCAAGAGAGCAACGGTTGTTGAGAGAACATCGGGGGTCAAGGGAAAATGGTCTCAATGATGATAATAGAGGACAGGGGACACATCGGTGAGTACATGAACTTGACATCTGTTTCCCTGTATAGGAGTAGAGATCATGGATGTGTCCGGATTTTGATTAATCACTTTCTCTTCATTGACAATCATACACCTCTTCAAACACACTCACCGGTTATAGGTTTTTCTAACGTCACTTTTTTCAATATGGCGTCTTTCTGACTGTTTTGTCTTATTGGGCCGACCGCTACGTAACCGCTCTTTCATTTCACCCTCTTGTATTCCTTTTTTAAATGTACTATCATTAATCGCATAACGTGTCCAAACCATTGAAGCCACTATTCAATCTTTTCTTTTTCGGTGAGTTTGGCTGGTTTTGTAAAAAGCCTGAAAGCTGAAATTTTTGGTAGAATTTTTACAATTGATAAGTACACATGGAACACAAATATAATATATTTCGAGATTTTACCACCTCGATTAGTAATTATCTATTATAAAGGTCTTCTGAGGTCTATCTGGTGAATGGAAAATATAATTAAATTATTGTTTTATTTGGTTTTGTACAATCCTGAAAGCCAGGGTTTTTATTGAAGAATCTATTGCGTAACGGGTAGCAATGTGTCACTAATTAAATATTCCAAATGACATTACAACCCCAATATTTATGCTAAAAAGTGACGTAGGGGAAATATTTTCGATGTTCTATCCTCCCCCAAATTGTCATAAATGTACGTATGTAAATGAATTAAGTCACGTGAATATATACGTATTTAGTACTTGCATCTCTGCCTACCACTAGCAGAAGCCAGGGCGCTATAAAGAAGAGGGCGCCCCAACCTCCGAGGGAGCCTCCCAACCACGACCCTAAGAGGGAAAGGGCTTTCCTCAGCGCCCTCACCAGGAAGACCGACGAGGATAGACAGAGGGATGAGCAGAACGCCTATAACAGGGCACATGGTGAGTCTAGGTCATAGAGTGATTCATAAGAAGAGTGGGCTTTACGCAATATTTGTATGGAAACTAGCGTGGCATTACGCGGGGTGAAACGAGGTACGCGATAACCAATTAAAACACGGCATCGGGCAATCAAATCAGGTATATTCTTTCTACTACACATTTTTAGACTCCGCACCAATTAAAACACGCCATTTGGCCTCCGCACCGCGTAACGGGGACCGCTCCTTACGCCGGGTCCTCTTTATATTTGGTTCGTGGTCTAGGTTTATTGCTTGCGTAGGATGCGAATAGATGACTGGGTACATAGAGTAATAGATTACTAGCTAGGTAGGTATATATTTGCTATAATTATTTTATAACCTGTCTGGTTTCGTTCCCAGTGGAACATGTATAAAGTAGCACACTTAATTATTTAACTCTTCATTACTATGTCATTAACTGGTTTGTTGCTGTTTTGATTCCTTTAAATAAATAAATACAGATACTTGGCAATAAACTAGACTGGGAGACAGCGAGAGAATACAACGTTCTACATTCGCTAACCGTGAGGGAAAATATCTTGAGGAAACCTGCCTATCCTTTGGGGTATACGTAATACGGTTCACTACCTATCACGTTGGGTGCTGTCTATCTAGTGATACGCGGGCTTCGTGTGACCCATACCTAAAATGCGTTCGAAATTTCGGAAATGAGCACTCAAGCTTTTGATTATCCCGCCACAATAAAAAGGGAGAGACTACCCCAGTCAGAGACTTGAATGCCCATCTCCGAAATTTCGAAGGCATGTTAGGTATGGGTCACTCGAAGCCCATATATCATACTTTTACTCCTATCGTTACCAGGTCTTCCGCCCGTACTAAGTCCAGCTGCAAAAGTGGAGAAGTTGAGGAAGATGGATGCCCTCCAGAACAGGGCTATTGAGGAGGACTATCGCGGCAGGCTGCAGGGAAGGGTGTGGCAGGACCCCGCGGCCCAAGGGCAAGTGTTGGGCTCGGAGAATGGATCGTAAGTTTACTTGTGTAATTTAGGTCATATACCTTGTGTATAGGATGTTTAAAGTAAGTAAGAACATTTAATGAAGAAGATTTATTGTAGATGTGGAGGTGTTAGGTTTGATATACATATGTTGAACGTTAGTTAACAAAGTTAAAGTGTTGCCTTTGTTTACATATGAAGCTCTTTGGCCTCTCAATAAGACCTACACTGTTTACAGCTACTTATTATTATTCTGGTCTCCCATCCAGCAATTGACCATTCCCAGAGTTGCTTAACTTCGATATTGACACACGAGAAGTAAATGGATAATTTCTAAAAGACACATGTCACTATTAAATACAGTGTGACATGTGCCTTTTCAAAATTACTAGTTCAAGTAAGATATCAACTGCGTCACGGTCGTTTATAAGCATACAAACCTACGGAGATTCCCTCTATTCCTTGCATTGAGTACATACATATACATCAATATTTCATAGTCCCTTTCAGTGTGTACAGAACCTGGGAGATATTTTATCTCATAAGTCACTTTTTAGCATTTATATTAGGGTTACAATATCATGATGATTAACAACTAACGGGACTTATCGCGTAAGTTTTTATATAATTAAGTTGCCTTTATTAACCCGACTGAGTCTGCCCGTGACCATGGCTGCTGCAACGTAGCCGAAACGTCGGGTTAATAAAGGTAACTTTATTAATAAACACGCGATAAGTCCCGTTAGTTATTAATCATGAGTATAAACATCGTGAGGAAACCTGCCTATCCCTCAGGATAGGTAATAGTCAGTGCCTATATAGGGCGATACGGTTCACTACCTATCACGTTGGGTGCTGTCTATCTAGTGATACGCGGGCTTCGAATGACCCATACCTAACATGCCTTTCGAAATTTCGGAGATTGGTATTCAAGCCTCTGACTATCCCGTCATAATAAAAAAAAGGGAGTGTGTATACCCAAGTCGTGAAGCGTATATATGTATGTATAAATCGCGAATCTTTTAAAACTATAATATCATGATGAGTAATATGAATATTCTTCTGTTTAGAAGGCGACAAAAGACGTCGAAAAAGAAGTCGACGCCGCCGCGGGAGCCTCCCAACCACGACCCAAAGAGGGAAAGGGGTTTCCTCAGCGCCCTCACCAGGAAGACCGACGAGGATAGACAGAGGGATGAGCAAAACGCTTATAACAGGGCACATGGTGAGTGCCAATCATAGCACGTTGACTGTACAGTTATGTTAATTTCCTCCTAAGTGAAAATGCAAATTATAGATAATATGTTGCGTTAAGAAACAAAATAAAACTAAATATATACAAATTAAAACATAAATAAAAACTTAAAAATAACAAAAAGTAAAATATTTATACAGCGCCACTAGTGTCCCGAAAGTTTTATACAAAATATAATACGGTTATATCAAATATATTACTGTTCGTTAAGCATAAAAATACTATAAAATAATATTGTTTTTAATTGATTGCATCAACATCATATTAAGTAAAAAAAAATTTTTCGTTAATGACACGTGAAAAGCGATAATAATATTAACTAAAGTCACAAGAGTCTGAAGTTATGAGCCTTTAAATTTGGGACCAACGCATGGCCTATCCTTGGGTCATGCACTTACGATGAGCAAATCGATATGCCACATCGATATCAGCATATCGATGTCGATCGAGTCAACGGGATAGACTAGACCATATAGTAATTAATAATAGGAGTGGACCTTACGCAATATTTGTATGGAAACTAGAGTGGCATTACGCGGTGTGAAACGTGGTACGCGGGATGGAGGGGAGATATTACAACCAATTAAAACACGGCATCGGCATCGGCCAATCAAATCAGGTATCTTCTTTCTACTACACATTTTAAGACTCCGCACCGCGTAACGGGGACCGCTCCTTACGCCGCACAGTGATCAATAATTAGAAAATAACTGGATAAAATTATTTAGGGTTTTATATATCGTAATAACAATAGAAATGACTTATTTAAACACTGTACTTACTATTTGAAACACTAAATTGATGTACATCATTACTAAATTGACATAAAATTAAATGGAAACAATTTAATAACTTATTTTTTTTTTCTTTTAGGTATTTTGATTTCTTATTAGTATTGTATTGTTGTTTTTGATCTGAAACAAATATATTAGAAGTATATTCGACTAAACAGGGCATAGGAAGAATTTTAAATTAAATTTAATTATAGTTAGATTTATACCTATTCATTTTCATCATCATTGTTTTCCTCGTCAGCAATTAAATCTGGCTCTGCTAGTAAACACAGGACTTCTTTCGAGATGTTTCCCCCTTTTTTAAGAGGTAGACGGCGAAGATGGGAAATAATAGGATCAGAAGTGAGAAGCAAAATTTTGAATAAATCTTCATTTGTTTCTTTTCTCGACATTTTCCTAGTATTGTGTTCTCTATAATATCTGACGTCTTTATGGCGAGACTCCTGAGCATCTTCTCCTAATTGACCAATTGGAACTAAGAAATGGTCAATGACATCTTTTCCATCGGCTAATATTTTGTGTATTGTAGGAGGCATTTGATACCATCCGTACAGACCAACATACCTCATTGCAATCTCTTTAGCATAAGTACCGAATAATGTGCTATTTATCTTGTATTGAAAGTTCAATGCAGTTAGAATAGAAGAGCTTCTTTAGATGTGTAGGACAAGGGTTTGTCTTTTACGGGAGTGTTAGGTGCACTACTATCTGAGGGTGACGATAGGATATCCTTTATAGCTTTAGCAGCTTTATATATCTATATATATCCGTAGCTAAATAAAGTTCATTTTCATTCCGTGAATGTACTTCATTTTGTAATAATCTACGTTTGTTGCGAGCGCATAGATCTTGAAATTGTTTTTTTTTGGCCGTCCTGTGTGTACGCTACCCGATGTTGGAGGTTGGTTACTAATAGCACCGGATTAATTATACATTTAGCAAGCCACTTTGCGTGTTTTTTTTCAAATTTATTAGCATCCCTACCAACCGATAACCAATATCTTAAAAGTCCAGTGCTAAAAACGTGAATTTCATTTTGTAAGTTGTTTTTACTTTGTTGTTCCAAATTTGTTATTGAGAGTACTTCCAAAATATGAGAAAATAGCATCTTTTCGGATTTAACTGTCATAGGCTTCATTGGAGGATATTGTAATAGGTATTTGTACAAATCACGATTTTTGACTATTTCGCCATTTCCTACAAAAATAAAAAGTTTGTTCAGCAAGGGCGGCAAAGGGCGAATGAAACCAATTCAACATTAAAGCCAAGTCTACATAGCACCTAGAGATACTAATCTCGAAATGTTCTAACTTGTTCCTAAAAAGTTGTGGTCTTTCAATAAAAAAAAATATTGAAAAAAAATTCAAGACTTTAAAATAAATACAGTGGGAAATAATCTTTATTCTTTTTTTTTAATAATGTTTGTTTCAAAGCTCATACCTTCATTTATATGCACCATGATTCCTACACTTCACTAGTATCACAGAAACAGAACACGGTCAACTTATAATATAGATAAATTTATCGCTATTTACACAAATACTTCAACTTTGCAATAAATAATATCACGTACTGATGACGTTACAAGTTTATGAACTTGTTTAATTGTGCGTGTTGGTATCTCACAACACAAATACAGTATAATAATTAACTATCCTCACCTTAACAAAAACGAATTTCATACAGGTACTTTTCAAAATTTGATCAGTGTGCGCCGGGTCCTCTTTATATTTGATTCGTGGGCTAGACAGATAATATTGACGTTTATAGTATAGAATTGTTCGGCAAATTTAAATTAGTCTTGCTTATATGAATGTTTTTGTGAAAAATAATAGAAAGGAGAGTTAAGAACAGAAGATCATGTGTGAGAAAGGTAATGGGTGTGTGAAGCAAGACAGAATTGTCAGGATCGTTCCAGATGGTCGGTTAGGTTATTAAAAAATATATATAACAAAATTCTATGGCCACTTCGAACCCACGTGTTGACCAGATAGTTAGTACTCAATGTGACAGGTGGTCAGCCATGTCGCCATTTAGAAGCACAGACTATTACCGGTTCCGGTAACAGTAGGTTTCCTCACGATGTTTTCCCTCCCCGTACGTATACTCACTACTTACTTACTTTATTTATACTTACCCTAAAACCTATGTATGAACCTAATAGTCAATTTTCCAGGTCTTCCCCCAGTGCTAAGTCCAGCTGCGAAAGTGGAGAAGTTGCGGAAGATGGACGCCCTCCAGAACAGGGCCATTGAGGAGGACTATCGCGGCAGACTGCAGGGCAGGGTGTGGCAGGACCCCGCGGCCCAAGGGCAAGTGTTGGGCTCGGAGAATGGCAAGTGAGTATGGTTTGAAATTTTAATATAGAGGGCTATGTTTTTGTTCAGAAGATTAATAATAATAATAAGCTTGACATACAGAGACATATACATAAGCACATTGACATACACAGACAGGAAATTAAAAAAAGAGAAAGAAGTTTATACAAGTAAGTTATTAAATCCTACATGTGCATATCATTGTCCAGTGAAATGGTCCCAGCTCAGCATATATACAATGATTGAAGTACAATCACTGCGCTGATCTTATGCTAGAACCATGATTAGAAATATAATTAATAGGAAGATGGGTTAACAACTAGTCTTTATTCAGTATTAACGCTAAGCTAACATATTATTTTCGATGTTCAGTCCATGCTGAATGAGATTTTAAAACCAACGTGTATGAATAAAGAAGTGTATGCATGCATGCCGATGAAGCAAAAATGTATGTACTAAACTAAAGTATTATATTAAAATTTCGACTCTTGTCCTATGTTTACGCCAATACAGTTCACTGAAGTTCACTTACATTCACCCAAAAATAATCCCTTACAAACTCATAACTGCTTAACTTGTACCCAAACCACGACCCAAATATAAAGAGGACGGCGTAAGGAGCGGTCCCCGTTACGCGGTGCGGAGTCCAAATGGCGTGTTTTAATTGGTGCGGAGTCTAAAAAGGTGTAAAAGAAGATACCTGATTTGATTGGCCGATGCCGTGTTTTGATTGGTTGTAATATCTCCCCTCCATCTCGCGTACCTCGTTTCACCCCGCGTTATGCCACGCTATAGTATATTCGCATTAAGAAAATAGTGACTTCATCATGTCCCCACTATTTGACCAATGAGACCTGACAACGGTTGTCCGCCATTGGTCGAAGAGACTTGTTTTCTCATTATCTAACGTCTTATTGGTCAGTTTACTTTTGTAAATCATGACGTCACTATTTACTTAACGCGAATACACTATAGTTTCCATACAAATATTGCGTAAGGCCCACTCCTCTTATTAATTACTCCATGACCCACACCTCTGTCCGCCCCAGTGGGTGCAGGTTGGAGCCAATGAGCGAGGAGCAGTTCCGCAGCCGCTTCCAGGAGTTGCGGGTGGCTGGAAGACCAGACTCCCGCATCAGCGACATCCGGACCTCACTGCGAGAGCTTCGGCGGGGGCTCAATGAGGTAAGCAAGCTATATAATAAAACATGTAATAATGCCTTGATGATTAAAAACCTCAAGTAAAATCAAGCCATACGATTGGCCGACCTTCTATTGGGAGATGGCACCTGAAGAAGAATAATAATAAAACAAGCAATATCAAATAAGCCACGTTTTTATTTTTCAGAAGTTTTCATTACATGAAACATAGATGGCACTGTAATTATAATTTGATTTTTATATTATATTCTTCGCTCCTATTAGTAGCAGGGTGATGTTATATAGCCTAAAGCCTTCCTCAATAAATGGTTTATCTAACACAAAAAGAATTTTTGAATTCGAACCACTAGTTCCTGAGATTAACGCGTTCAAACAAACAAACAAACTCTTCAGCTTTATAATATTAGAATAGATATAACTAAAGGCAAATGATAGTATTTCTATGGCCACCTCGAATCCACGTGTTGACCAGATAGTCAGTACTCAATGTCACACGTGGTAAGCCATGTCGCCATAATAAAATATAATTGTATATGTATGATTACGAACATACTCGTAAATGTAAGTTTTCTAGTACTTCCCATAGTCCCGTGCTAGTCGTTCTTCCGGGCTTGTCGTAAGAAGTAAGTCTAGCACGGGACCTATATATCTTATAAAAAATTAAAACCTTTACAGATATTTTATAATTTATGTCTATATGGCCAGGAAAGGAAATTATCTACCAAATTTATGTAAGCGCAAGCTTGTAAGACATCCTAGTTAGTAAGAGACAAAATATTTCTATGAATAACTTAATTTCTCACTTCACAGGTAACAGCGCCTTATAACGCTAGCAACGCGAGTGCACTTCCAAATAGGTGAGATAGATATTAAAAACATTATAGTTCGTTGTAAATAGATAATTCTAAAGAAAGACATTTACGAAATGCGTCGAATACTACGGTGAGGGAAAAACATCGTGAGGAAACCTACCTGTTCCCAGAACAGGTAATAGCTAGTGCTTGTTAATGGCAACATGGCTGACCACCTGTCACATTGAGTACTAACTATCTGGTTAACACGTGGGTTCGAGGTGGCCATATAATTACTACCTTCGCAATTGCGGAGATGGACACCTGAACCTCTGACTACCCCGTAAGGGTTAATGGTCGTGAACGCGTACGTACGTAATTGTACATGTTATAATACGAGAAAGTGATTACAATGTTCCACATTCTATTATTAATAGAGCAGAGTTAAGAATAACAATTCTGTTTGGTTTCTGATCACTTTGGGAGCTGAAACTTCGTAAAAAAATGGTTAACGTTAGAACACTAGAAACTTTCTTGCAATTGCTGAGAAGGTCGTTTGAGTTGCAGAGAGATAATTTTTGCACACACATTCTTTTTTATTGAGTCGGGATAATGAGAGGTTTGAGTGCCCATCTACGAAATTTCGAAAGAGTGTGAACCACTCAAAGCCCGCGTTTCACTAGATAGACAGCACCCAACGTGATAGGTAGTGAACAGTATCGACGTATGTGAGACCGGGTCATTTTACAATAAATTAATAAAGATATAGATACCTTTATAAAACCTGACGTTTCGACCCAGTTGCATAGACCGTGGTCGCGGGAAGACACGTCTTGTCTTGTTAATTTATCGTGATATGACCCGGTCTCACATAGTAAATAAAATGAGTATAAATCGCGAGGGTTTAAAAGTAATTAGTATCGACGTATACAGGCACTGGCTATTACCAATTAGGGATAGACTTCCTCACGATGTGAATAATGACAGATATTTTACTTAAAGCTCAAGCAACGGCGCTGGCAGGTCGCGTGGTTCTTCGCCGAGTATTCCGGAGGCCCAGGTTGAGATCCCGTGCGAATTCTGCGGATATCTCTGCCCTATCGACGACTTGGTCTTGCATCAGGTGAATAATAATTACGTTTACACACACGAAGACATTATATAACTTATATCTAACACAGAGTTTAAAGCAGGAGCAAAATATAAGTGTGATGTATAAGTATCATGTCACCGATAATACTTTAGGTAGTACATCAATATTGAAGACGGTATAATTATATCTAACACAGAATTTAAAGCAAAAGCAAAATATAAGTGTGATCTATTAGTATCCTGTCACCGATAATACTTTAGGTAGTACATCAATATGGAATAACGCATTCCTAATATCCCACTACGCTATCTACCCCAATACGCATTACAACCGTACTTATAATTGCAGACGGGCTGCAGACCCGACTTATTCCAAAAGAAGAGCAAAAAACCTCCGCCAGTGCAGCGAGCCCCCTCTGACGAAGTAATCCCCTGCGAGTTTTGCACCGAGTCACTGCCTGTGCATCTCTATGCCGAACACCAGGTAAAATAAATAAAGAAAACACTTTTATGCGTTATGTGAACACAAACATTAAAATACATATTCATATATCACTACATAGTATAAAACACTTTTTTGTCCCTATGTCCCTTTGTATGCTTAAATCTTTGAAACTACGCAACGGATTTTGATGCGGTTTTTTTTAGTAGATAGAGTGATTCAAGAGAAAGGTTTATATGTATAATAACATCCATTAAATAGTGGAGTAGGCTATTTTATACCCGAGCGAAGCCGGAGCGGGTCGCTAGTAATATTATAAAGCTGAAGAGTTGGTTTGTTTGTTTGAATGCGCTAATCTCAGAAACTACTGGTTCGAATTTAAAAATTCTTTTTGTGTTAGATAGACCATTTATTGAGGAAGGCTGTAGGCTATATAACATCACCCTGCTACTAATATGAGCGAATAATATGATATAAAAATCAAATTATAATTACAGTGCCATCTATGTTTCATGTAATGAAAACTTCTGAAAATATAAAAATGTGCCCAATTATTTGATATTGCTTGTTCATATATATTTACGTCAATTAATCCCTTTCTGTTTGGGCTGAACTTTGGCGATATAATATCACCTAGGTCACTTTTTCTCAACAGATTCTATTTACCCCTAGTCCATTAATCGCCTCCTACGACATGCTATAATAATATATAATATAAATAAATATAATGGCAGCTAGATAGCATTATTTTACGTCCCAGACTAGCACAGGACTTAAAAATGTAAAATGAAATCTTTGATGCAGTGAAAAGCGGCTGAAGCCTAGTGGTGAAGACCACTGGCTTCTTATTAGAGGTCCTACATTCGAGTCCCGGCACTGACATTTACCAATGATAGAAATATAAAGAGCTTTGCATTTACGTACATAATTTACACTTCGCTAAAGGTGAGGGAAAACATCGTGAGGAAACCTACCCTATCCCATGAAATAGGTAATAGCCAGTGCTTATATACATACGGCGATACGGTTGACTATCTATCGCGATGGGCGCTATCTTTCCAGTGAAATGCGGGCTTTAAGTGGCCCATACCTAAACATGCTTTCGAAATTGATAGACACTCGAGCCTCTTTGACTACCCCGCCACAATAAACAAGGGAGTGTGTATACACAAGTCGTGAAGCATATGTTATGTCATACTTATTATATTATGTTCCAGCGGCGGTGCCAAAGAACACCAAGCATTCTGTTCCCCGATTAATCCTTGAAAGAATACTCGATAGAAGATAGATAGAAGTTAGAAGATATATGAAAGAAGTTTTATTTTGTTTTTAGTTACTGTAAGAAGCTCAAACCCTAGTTTGTAAGTGCATGACAATATATTATTTAGTGTGTATAACTTTTGGTGCTAGTTTGGGACATAAATTTGATGCTAACTAGATGCTTATCGTTTCGGCATGTTGTAGTAGGTGACTAATAGTGATTGGAATTTTACTTATATTCACGTTCTCTAATCTCTTTCGGGTTGGACAGAACTTTGGAGACGATAATATCTTCAAGGTCACTTTGTAGCATGAATATTGGGGTTGTGATGCTATATGGAACATTCGTGACATGTTGTTAGTCCATCGCCGAACATATTCTATTGATTTCTAGTTCCTTAGTCCTCTCCTACGATATCCCGGGAAGAACGGCAGATAGTTTGCATTTTTTTGTCTCCCAGAATAGCATGAGATAAGTTTGGAATTTTAATATCATTAATTAATGTAAATGATGGTGTCGGAACATGTACACGATATACCATCTCTATATGGTGAAGGTAACCGAGATATTGTTTGTTGGGTTCTGTTTACTCTGAAAAGCATATGATGTGTGAATATGTATTTGAATTGTCCCGTGTTAGCTGGGACTTGAGATAGATTATAACTATAAGCTAAAGTGGATGATCCTTATGATGGTTAATGTTTTATTGCCTTGAAAAGATTATTATAATTTTATTTTTTTCGTATATTTGTTATTTAATGTGTAATGTTCTATAGTAATTCAAGAATTTTTTATTGTTTGCGAATGAGTGTAACTACATACATAATGAGAACTGCTGAAGGTTTAGTCAAAACATGTGTTAAATGAAACCTCTCATTCACGATTGGCAGATAACTTAATCATTATTTAAATTTCATACCAGCAAAAGGTACAGTTTATAGACAAAAACACTCATACACTCATAGTCGCATCTTTCAAGTAGAAAGGCAACTAGTTGTGTACTAAACCAACAAGACACTTCAAATGTTCTATTTTTGTATTTTGCATGCGTTATATTATTCAATTGTTCCTTTTAAAACATATTGTAATTTTTATTCAATGTTAAATATATGGCGATTAATGCTTCATTTTGAATCTACTGTTAATAGTATCTAAATAGGGAAGGACTGACCACCTGTCACGTTGGCTACTGGCTACAGCAACGTGGCAAAGGACTTTTATAAATACGGTGGTGGTCACTCACGCCTTTGACTACCCTGTAAGGGTTATCAGTCGTAAAGCGTGAGTTTGTGATGTTCGGATTTTATAGTATGTTCCTTATTTTGTCGCAATATAATTGTGGATTTGATATCTTAACCTCTGACTACCCTGAAAGGGAATGTGTGATTCAAATGTGACTTATAAGTAAGAATTAACAATTTATTGAATTTTTAGTTTTTATTATTTTGTATGAATATAATTTATGCTATTACTTATTTGACGGTTAAAAGATATGATTAGAAATAAGAATTGTTTATTTTGAATTTCAATTAATCAGAGGCTTATTATAATGTTATTCACTCCAAATGTTTTGTTTATTTTTACACATATGAGTTAAACACACATATCCTACTATCACGCCTATTTTCGTACATATCAGGAGACAAAGATCACTGATACCCATGTATATTGATCCAGGTAAACCATTTTTGCATTATTAACAACTATATAACTAACCATATGTGTTATAAAGCAAAAGTGGAAGGTTTAGTTGAACGCGGTAGTGTAAAACTTATACAAATCAAATTGGAGACGTTCTTCTCAAGGTGTACGTAGCGTAAAGAACAGAAGAGCATGTAGGTATTAGAAGGCTAATAGGTGTAAGTGAAGCAAGAGAAAAAAAAGTCACATATTATGCCGTGTTTATTTTCAATTCCTAGCAAAACAATTAATATCGCACTGTCTCATCATATTCGTGGTATTGTAATATAACGAACCGTATGTCATGTTAATCACTCAATGCTCAATATACTCCGTAAAGACATTCAACTAGTTAGCATTACAGTTACGTCCCACCTTGCCCGGGATAATCGATTGTCATGACCAGAGTCAAGGTGGTGTTTAACACAGGCGCTACTTACTTTTGTAGAGAGAAGGGCTAACAATCCTTATACCGTTACCTGTGCTAGGCTGGCATTTCTAGTAAGGGTATATAATGACTCTGGGTATATAAAAATATAGGGTATATGAGGGTATATAATGGTCAGTAATATGAATGCTATCAAAGCCTTGAAGTGGTAAAGACTAGTAGCTAGAGAAATTTTGTTTTTCCAACTTGCTATCTACTTTGTATGGTATAAATGGTGTTATGTAAGTCTGGAACGTTAAAATAATGCTAACTAGATACCCACTGAGAGACTAAGAGTAAATGAATTGGCTATAATACTGGGAGTAAAAATGTCAATGGGCTAGCAACCTGTCACCAATGTTTTATATGACATCACGACCCAAATATTTATAGTAAAGGTAACCTAGAAGATTCTGGCCTCCCCGAAAAGGATTAAAGGACGTCAATGTACATGTGTGTATATAAAAGGAAATTGCAAAAATAAAACAGAGACGAATTTTTAATACTTTTTTATATATTGCACAACCTTTTCACACTTAAACCTAGCAATACAATACATATACTTCGTTGGGTTGAAAAGACGGGTTTGTAAACGGATGGGTTGCAATCCTTTACAAATATGAATCTAATTAGTGCCTAGTAATAAATACATATGACGCACTTATAGTAAGGATATATTCCCAACAAAATGGCTACACCGAATATGACGTTTTGAATTTTAGGCGGGAATAAAAACAGAACTAAAATCTATCATAATCTATAAATTAACTTATTTCGGTAAACATTGTTCTACAAAATATTGATATATCTAAACCGCGACTGGGATGTAAATTGAAAACTTAATAGCTGCCTTTTCTTTCGGCTTCCTTCCACAATTCGTTGTATCATTTTATTGTTATTTAGTTCGTAATGCGTCTTAAAGTAAGGTATAGAAAATGTATGGAAAATGAAGTTAATGTAGTATTATATAATAAACGAACTTAAAATAATGAACTTAAAAGTAAATCATACAAGTGTACCTGTGTTTGAGATGATCAAATTTGTACTTTTTACTTAAGTTAGTATTTCAACTGTACTAAGTTTCGTGATCCCTATTTTGACTTAAGTACTTTTATTCAGTTATTTAATATTAATTTACATTGTTTTTATGCCCATTTTAGGAACAGTAGAATTTTTAATTATTTGAATGAGCTACATCAGTCAGTTAAAACTAAGGAAAGTATACCTAAAAGCAACATAAGAAATACTCTTCAGGACACCGTGGCACAGATATTTGCAGTTTCGGACAGTTCCAAATCTTTTCACAACGGCACCTTGACTTGTAACCTCTTTTAATTCCCTTATTATCGATCAAATTCGTCGACAATGCATCGTCATAGAAGTTAGAATTTTGGTAATAACTTAGTTTAGATAAAAACCTAGGGGTGGGCTGTTTAGGTTGTGGCTCACGGACGTAAGTTTCCGTTGCTTGGTCGCTGTCCGTGGCTGTTCCGGCGGTTTCCGTGTTATCTGGTGAAAAAGTTGTAGCGTCAACTTGACTGTCAGTGTCGAAATTGCCGCCAATGGTGAGCGGGAGATTTTCAATTCTGGATTCTCTGATGGATTTTGCCTGGTTTGGGGGTGGTATTGGTTGGATCTTCACGTAGGTGATGTCGCTGGATTGTGGTGCTGAGGCCCCAAGAGCCAAGCACAGCGTGAGGGATAGAAGAGATCTGGAATAACAATAAAGTTATATGAACCTAAGTCAAAATGTTATTTGGTTAATTGTAGTCACAGACCTCTATTTTAGTGTTATAGAGGTCTGTGATTGTAGTCTAGTAAAAGCAATTTTACTATATTTTTACTATATTGCAAATAGAGACTAGGTCTAAATCTATTAAGTCTGACATGTGAAAATTGAGATTCAAACCTATATCTTCGGGTTATGCCAGCTGACACATTTCATTCTTTTTTTAATATTTATAACATTTATTCATATTTTAAATGTGAATTAATAAGAAATTAATGGCATAATGTACGCAAGAGCTGAAAGTTATCTATTGACGAATTGTAAACTAAAGCAATAGGCTACTTTCCTATATGAAAAATATAGGATATATTTTTGCCATCTGCATACTTTGGTAGATTTTAAATAGTTCTGAAGTGTTTAAAACCCCAAATTATTAATATTAAATGCTAAAAACGAATCTTGGAAATTGTAAATTATTATATGGATATCACGTGACCGAAAACTAAAATAAATTACTAACTGAAATTCCTATATAGTCCTAATATTATGCACGATAAGAGAATTTCAGGTCAATAATCTTATAAATAAAATTTCCTCTTAGCGTCAATAACGTTCTTTAATTAAAATTCGAGAAATATGTAAATTAGACATCTTGCTTATTAAAAGATATGATATGGTCAATATACTAGGGTAGGTGACCTATTAAAATATTCTATTTAGTTTCTTAATTGGTCTATTTCTGAGGTCAATGAGTTTAGATGCAAAGTTCAATCTCCCCGTGAATTTAGGTCCGTTATTTAAAATTATTTCACCGTCAGAAAATTTTTAACTTAAACGACTAGATATTTTTCTGTATATTTTTTTCTTCTATCTTGATAGTTTTAATGTCTACATAGAGATCGCGCCACATAAATTGGCAGTAGCCAAACTTGGAACTAAATTTGACGTTTCCGCCATTGTGTGTTATTTTGTATGAAAGGTAAATTTAGTATTACCAGCGTTGTGTTTTTTGCTCACTCTTTGTAATTTTTATGTTTGTTAAGGGTGATTATAATCAATTGATTTCCGGAGTTTCTTGTTAGTTCTTCTCCAAGCTAGGGTCTCCTCTATGGTAGCTAGGGTCTGATCTAACCTCGGTAAAAAATATGTAAAGACAATGCTCAGTGCCATGTTTGAAATAGTTTTTTTAATTTATACTTAGATCACAAGATAACATTCAAAGAGAGCTTGTGATAGGGCCTATTTTAAATAAACATATTTTGACTTTGATATATTAATTTGTTTTATTTGAATTTATAGCTCTGCAACCAAAGACCGTTACAAATGAAACCTATAATAATGTATCGAGCCGTATGGCACAGTGAGTGCTAGTTTTGGCGTGTTTACTGGTAACACTGAATTTCGCGACTGTGGCGTCGCCTCCAACTGCCAATTTATGTGGCGCGATCTCTATTAAATGAATGTTAGTATATATCATACATAATTATACATTCAACTGAATTTAATAATAGTCTTAAATTAAATACCACATTGATTTAGAGATAGTCGCGTTATTTTCGCAATTTGTTAGATTAGAGTCTAGTGTTTTTTTTTAATAAATGGGACAAGCTCAATTTCATGCATTCCAATTTGTGTTTAAATGTGATGTAAGGTTCTTAAACATTTAATGCATGCATGTAATGACAGAAAATTAATGTGAAATGGCTCATTAACGCGATATTTTTCTAGAATATTATATTAAAAGTTTACGGGTTTGGTTAACTGTATGCTATTACGAATTATAGGTATGTATTTAATAGGGAACGCATTTTTTGGGTGATGGGTTAGTAACCTGCCCAATGTTCCATATGTCATCACAACCTAATATTTAACGCAAAGTGTCCAGAGCGATATTATGGTGTCTCCATGGTTCTGTCCTCCCCGAAAGAGATTTAAGACGTGAATGTAAGTGTGTAAGCACGAAGTTGCGTAAATTGTAGCACCATTTCAATATGTCCATTAATGCTGTCACATACCATGTCGAGACGCAAAGATAAAGCTATCTTACATGGGTGTTATTACGGAAAATATTACACAAATTGAAACAGCCCCTTTGTAGCTAAGTGTATTTATAAATATTCTGAACGTGTATTTAAGAAATATGTACCTAATCCATTACAATGTCACAAATATTCTAATACTACATTACTGTTAGTTAAATCATTAATAATAAGTCTATAAAATAGTAAAAGCGTACATACAAACATAGAGATTCTCGCTTTTACGACCTCAACAAGATATGCAGAGACTATCGATCGCCACCTGGAACGATCTTGACAAATCTCTTGCTTCACTCACTCATTAACCTTCTCATACACGCTCTTCTGTTCTTCACACTTCGTACAATGTACACGGCTTGAGAAGATTGTATAATAAAACGACCTAACATATGAACAAATGATTCCTAAACACTATCAATTTTAAAAGGAATAAAGAACTCTAGTACGTACAACCTGTGTAATGTTACCTGTAATAACCAGACCGGAAAGAGAGGTATTCTCTGTCTCCACTGGGAATTGAACCTATAATCCTTCGCCTACGATTCTAACAGTAACCAACGTGCCACAAATGCTTTAGAAGTATACATATCAATTATGAATTTGTAGAACACGTTGGATTTTATAACATATTAATAATGTGTGGAGATATTAAACCTCCTGGGTTCTGTCGTTCTTCCCGGCATATCGTTGTAAGGGACTAAGGGTAAATGATATCTATTGGGCGAGGGGCCAGTAGCTGTCGTCAATAATCCATATATATCATCAAAACTCTAATAGTTTTAAGAGATTCGCGATTTATACTCATGATTAATAATTAACGGGACTTATCGCGTAAGTTTTTTATATAATAAAATTACCTTTATTAACCCGACGTTTCGGCTAGTCTGCCCGTGACCATAGGTACTGCAACGTAGCCGAAACGTCGGGTTAATAAAGGAAATTTTATTATATGAAAACTTACGCGATAAGTCCCGTTAGTTATTAATCAAAAACTCTAATATTCATGCAAGGAGATATTGTCATGTCTCTGAGATTCAGTCCACCCCGAAAGGAATAAATAACGTGAATGTTTATGTACGAGTATGTAATATTCTTTTATCATAAGTATGATACGAAATATGATAAATATGAAGCTTTTTTAATATTATTCAGCCTTTGCCAAACGAAAAATGATAGTAAGAGATAAATAAATAAAGGACGGAAACACAGCTTCCGCTCAGAGATAAAACGCCCAACAATGGCTTAAAAACAACAATAAAATACACGATAACTATTGTCTTTCATACCTAGTAATTGTGGGCAAAATTCATACAAACATACATTAAGTTTTAATTGGTCAGATAACTTCTGAATACTACTTGTGGAATCACACCTTTTCTTAGGAATATGTTAGTTAGTAATATGGAACTCCACAAAAAAGTCAAACGTATTCACGACCATTAACCCTTGCGAGGTAGTTAGAGGTAATAGTTAGTGCTTGTAAATGGCGACATGGTTTGCTATCTGTCATATTGAGTACTATCTGGTCAACATGTGGGTTCGAGGTGGCCATAGGATTACTACATTCGCAATTGTGGAGATGGACACCTGAGCCTCAGACTACCCCGCAAGGGTTAATGGTCGTGAACGCGTTTGTCTTTTTTGTCTATTTATGCATTATATTAACTATTTTATTATAATATTTGGATCGGAGATATGTTGAAATGATTGAAAAGCGTGAATGCTCTCTTATGTAAAGTAAGAAAAATGAAGATCTCATCGATATGTTTGTATGAGTAAATCATATTTAAACATACATACATACACATCACGCCTGATTCTCTGTAGAGGAATAGCCAGAGATCACGGATCCCCATTTGTCCCGATCCTGACTGACCATTTTCGCTTCATTGACACTCATACATCTTCTCATACACACTCGGCGGTTATAGATACTCCTAACGTTATTGTTGATTTCTTTCATGCGTAACGGTATTTATGAGGCGTGTCACACGAAAATAAATATTCGTAAATCTAATTACATTTAAGTATTGACTTGTTTAATAAATGCCGTTTGCTTTACGGAAATTCCGGAATCGATTTCCGGTGGAGCACTAGCTGGGAATAAATAAATATAAATTAAAATGACATGCAGTAGTTTAAAGTATTTTGTGTAAACTATTTTAATATACTTACATACGTTGAAATATTTAATTATTTAATAATTCTTTTTGTATTTAGTCTTTTTTTCATAAATATCCATATCTTAAAGGTTAATGTACCATTATTATGTTTTAGTAAAGACCGAGGAAATTGTTCATTATAATTTGTATTTACCAGCTTCGTATATTTTAAAAGTTTTTATAACGTTTACCAATCTTTATTAGTTACTCGATAGCTCAGTTAATTTTAAGAACATATATCGTTTTGTTCCTTTTTATTTGTTTATATTGCAAAAGTGTTTACTGTTATTATAAAATTTACTTAGAGATTTGATTAATTTTTATTTAAGTAATAACATCCTCTACTCTACATAGACACAATGTAGGAAAAATTGTATTAAATTTTCTCAATCTTTTTTAAATATTTAATTATAAGAAATGTTTAACAGTTACATGTATAATCAAACCTTGATCTTGAACTTGGAGTATCGATTAAAATGCAACTGAAACTCAAAATTCAAGTTCAAAAGTCCCTTTCTTTAACATTGGATGCAAAATACACTTACCGGTACATGATGTATGTATTCCAAAGCCTCGAGCACTGCAACCTGCGAGATTCGCTGCCTCTATTTATAAACTTTAGAAAAATAAAAATAAACTAGGCAGCTGTCAATACGGGATCGCGGGAAACGTTTTGCAAATGGCGGACGAGGCAACAAATCGCACGAAGTTCCTTCACCGAATAAAATAGTGAAATAGTGAATTCTTAACGTGAATAGAGTTGTAGTAAGCCGTAGTGGGGCATGAGAAGATTTTTTGTTTGCACCGCACCGTCCTTCTGACTAAATGCTTGAACAAATACCGTTTGCTTGTCTATTATGCTGTATGTGTGATTTTATTTTGTAATCACATTATGTATGTAGGTTTGACTGGAAAACGAGGTGAGATGTACTTAGTCGAGTGACCCAAGATGGCTTACTCGTCAAACGTCTCGTATTATTCCGATAAGAATTACCTAGTTGTCTCCTAGTGTGTGATTCTAATAGAATAAATACAATTAATTGCCTTTATTTTTTGTACCTTCTTTTGTATTTTAATAGCAGTAAAGCCATGTGATAGATTACCAAATTCAAAAACGTACTGAAGATAAGTCTAACTTAATTTGCGTAACATAATCAAACAAATTCACAATAAGTGATTCTTTTCATTGGAATAAAAGCAATATACACTTCATAGATACGTATCCTGAGATTACAAAAAAAAACAATCTAAGCAAACTCTAGAGAAGACTTATAAACCTACCACTGCACAGCCTACCCTCGTTTTATCAACTAATACCCTTCGGAAATAATGTACATGATGAGTACTACAAATTGAGTAGATATTGTAACTATTATAAAAAGTAACTAAACAATAATCTATGGCATTACCATTCCTATGCTAATGAAGATAGTTACTCGAGTATTTTTTAATTACGAGGTTTGTGTAATTGTAAATACGAATACCATGTTATGTACGACCTAATGACACATACTAATTACGTGTCAACGTAAGCTAGGATGTAAGTAACTAACTAGCTACATTTCTATGCTACTTAAAGACGATTTGAGTGTCCTGACGGTAGTGGTAATCGATGAGATGTTAGGTCACTAAAATTCAGCCTATACCAAAGGCAAAAAAAACGTGAGTTTATACATACATAATATTGATAACTGCAATAATTCTGAAAGTACAAAGTAATAGCCTTAGAACATTAAAAACTTTTAATCTTTTTATAGAGATTTTTAACTAGGTTTATACAAGATGTTTTAAGCGACATACGACCATCATTTTTTTACATTTCTAAATATCATACCTCTATTCCAACTGAAACTCTCTCTTTTATCTATCCCTGCAAAGCCTATAGTCTTGAGTGTATGACCTAAGATCACATTATACCCAGTGGGGCATAAACAACACAATTTCCTGTCTGGACTGCACATAGAATTTTAATAGGATCCCTAAGGAATCCTATTCTTACTAATACGGAGAACTGGGAATAGAATTTTACATAAATGTAGAGAAGTCTTTTTTATCGTGAAAAGAGGCATTGCATCTTATTGGTATAAACTAGTTTATCTATGGAATAATATTTATTTGTTTGGTAATTATAATAAGTACTTACTCGTATATAGACATTACAGGTTATTATTATTAAAGTGTACAAAACTAAGATAACACATTAATTATTCAGAAACATTTAAAATTAAATATACTCAAAGATTTAAAGCTCGAAAAATAGGATTTCATCTAAAAATTAGAAAATGAACTTAATGGTAGATTCGCCTAAAACTATTTATCCTCAATATACCCTTAGATAGTATAAAATTATCACTACGAATAGTAAAACATGAAGAACAGAAGAGCATGCATGAAAAGGTTAATGAATGTCAGTAAAGCTAGAGATTTGTCAGGATCGTTCCATGTTGCGATGGTCTCTGCCTATCCTGTTGTGAAGTAGAGGCATTGATATAGAGATGTAAGTACGAATATAGAATAATTAAAAAGAACAGTTATATTTACATCTGCTTAAATTCTTTACAAATCCTACACAAGAACAGGTCTTATTTATGTTTTTATTAATTTAAAAATTAAAGTCGTGACACACTTAACGATAAAGTCTATTTATATTCATTGAAGACGATCCCAAATAAGACTGGAATTATACAAGGGCATTATTGCATCTAGGGGCTTATTGGTAATACTAGCTTTGAGCCCGGCTTTATTCGTTGAAGAATATTTTGTAATTTATTCCTCTTGCACGAGTATATTTAACTTACGATTATATGATAGTAGTCAGCCATTGTTGGAAAGATCAGTTAGATTTAGAAAACTTTACAAAAATAGTACAATGAAACAATTAAAATTATACAATTTAATTCTGCTTTTACGTATCATTTTATACGTTTTTTTGTGATTCTTATTTTTTATCACGTCATTTAATGCGCTTGCAGTCAGTGAACGCACAATACTTATAAAATTATTGTGCGTATAAAATAAAGTTGGATTCACGTACACATATCGAAAATATCAATAGCAATTAATGTTCTATATCATCATGTTCAGTTCTTGACCATGCCTGTTACAACGAAGCCTTTTCTTTTTACTCATGTATTTCACAAATAGCGAAATAAAACTTAGAAGTTTTGGAAAGACCGTAAATTGATATAAGTTCTAAAGAAGCAAAGAGTATTTATTGCAGGGCTTGTTATAAGGGTTTTCATATGTACATAACAAACAAACAATCTCTTTTTATATTGTCAATAAGCCCAATATGTTCGGAAGGGCAAGGGCGCGCCCATTTTTATAGAACCTGTCCGAGCATCGAAGCTGAGATGAATATTCGTGGCCTTGGAGTGGCCGACAACCCTGCGTCATTTTATGGCCATGTGTTAAGGTTAATGGCCACACAAAATGGCGATGTTCACAACGGAACAAGTAAAAACTTATTAAATATATCCTGGCTAGTCGGAAAGTATAAAGAATGCTAGTTGCCTTTATTCCTAGGTTATTAAGGCATACAAGAAATAATCCCGAATGAAAATGAAATAATAAATTACCTAGCTGCCTATAAAGCAGAAATAATCCTATATTCTTAGCAAAATATACTGCAATGTGTAATATCAGGCAATAAGCTAACAAAGAGCATGATGGTCTAATAAGTGAACCAAATAGTAAATTAACCAAAAAAGTATTCTGCACCTGCAAATAATTTCACTATACTAATAAACCAATTCCTTAAATCTTTGACTTCGACATCAGTCTAAATATCATGAAAACTTGCTTCGGAATTTTTCATTCTATTCACCCCTTTACAATCAAATTGACGGGATGTAATTTATAAACATACATATAAGTCATATGATAATGTCACATATTAACCCATAGGACTAAATCCAATCCCATCTTTACACAACTTCTACACATCTTCCATCTTCCTCCCATCTTCTACTCCCGCCGTGGTCCCTGTCGGCTGTTGCCCTTCGAGAGGCAGCTGGCAAAGCAAGCTAACTGCCTTACGATGAGCCGCATCTGAATCAGGGTTTCTTCTCTCTTCTACACCAGGGTACTCCTGAATCTTGGTCCATTTTATCTTCTTTTCTTACGCTCGAGATAGATATTAAATGAAGGTAGAGGGAAATCAGTGTGAAGAATTACCTATCTTAAGTAGATTATCATACAGCTTTGACTTACTACTATAATACCATCACACAGGCGAACTGATTAAAAGGAGGGGTCAAAACGACTATTATTTATAAACTGTAAATTAATAAAGTAAAAATAATTATTGTAATAGTGCGTACTTAAAGTTTATCTTACGGGTAATCACTGTCTTAATTGTCAGGAAATGAATCTTTAGAAAACCTACCTATCTTATAAGTAATAGCGAGTATCTGTAAACAACAACTTGTACAATATGTAATGAAGGTACGTACCTACTTTTTTCTTATGTAAAATTTTTATCTTGAACTAACAGTAATTACTTGTAAAATAAAAAAGGGTTATATCTACCTGATAATCCTTTTTGTTCCAGGCACAGATATAAGAACACTATATTAGTGTTACGGTATCCTTTTAAAACTAATTTTCTTTATAACTTAAACTTTAACGAACGATTTATATTTTAAAATTAAAACAGTACGAAAAAATTTTACTTTTATAATCCTTATTATTCATATTGTGAATTATGTATGTTGTTACTACGAATACGATAAAATATACCAAATAATTTTAATATAACAAGTGTCTTGGTCAAATTATAAAAGGCAAATGGTAATCGTAAAAATAAATGGTGGTTTGAAAAAAACCTTATCAATCTTTCACAGGATATGCTTGACAGGATGTTCTGGACACAGTGTAGTCCGATTGCACTGTAATATACATACATACACTTAATACCCATTATCCCTTGTGAGGTCGTTAGAAATTTGAGACGTACAATACATACATATACTCTCGCTTCTACTGCCTCCTATCTAGAAAAGCAGTGGCCTTTAAGGATCCTCACAAATCTCTTTTGGTTCTTATCCCCTATACTTATGCCTCGTCTTCTATTTATATACGACGTACGCCTAACCTAAGAAGAATTTCTCCAATTTCTGTAAATTATTATGTTATATTCCTGTATAATATTATGTTCTTGGTGATTTTCCTCTTAAAACATTTTTGTTTATGGCAGAATCGTGATACAGGTACCTATGATTTTAACTAGTGCGTTTTTACTTACTATATATCTTACGAGTAAGTACTATATTAATTGTCACCGAATATACCGTTACAATACATGTCTATTTTACACGTAATAGACAGTATCTGTAAAGTGATCATTTAACATACGTCTACTTCTTGTATTAATTTTACTTTACGAGAATTGATGTAATAAGACACACGTTTTCACAACCATTAACCCTTGCGGGGTAGTCAGAGGTTCAAGTGTCCACCTTCGCAATTGTGAAGGTAGTAATTCTATGGCCACCTCTAGCCCATGTGTTGACCAGATAGTCAGTATTCAATGTAATAGGTGACAAGCCGTGTCGCCATTTACAAGCACTGACTATTACATGTTCGGGTTACAAGTAGTTTCTTCACGATGTTTTCCCTTGCCTACCTACTCGGTGCATTTCGAAAATGTATTTTATTAAAATCAGGCAAATTCATTTCTATTGGTACATGCACCGGGGTTGGAACACTGTACTCCCAGATAGAGAGTCAAGCCTCAAACGACTGCAACGCCGATGTATTACTTAAAGAAACCTTTTTTGACCTGTAAAAGAGTTTGACAGAAACCATATGACATCTCCTCTTATTTCAAGATCACTAGCACTTTACAAACTTAACACTATATCAGATCAACCCTTCATACACCTCGGCATACACACTCCACAATTATAGTCTACTTTACACAATAACTTTGATTCAATATTTATTTTCGGGCAATACTACATCCCGAAAAGTCTTCCCAAGAACTGACTATGAAACCTTGAGGTCAAGGTCAGGAAAACTGCGCATGCGTAAAGACACACCCCTCTTGTTTATTTTGGTTAGCAGCTGATGTCTGTGGGAAAGGGGTGGACAGAATCTCGGAGACTAGAGTTATGTTTTTATGCAATTGAGATTGTAGTACTATGGAATAGGTAAACATAAGTAAATTAGGTAAACGTAGTGTAGGACGCCTCCCTGCTAGGAGGACCGATGACCGATTGATTGAGGTAAAGATTAACTCGATAAGACATGATGGTCGGGTTAGGTTAGGTTAGATGACATATTGAAAAAGGGTGACGTTAAAAGTACTTGTAACCGCCAAATGTTAATGCAACGGAAATGGTTTGAAATGACCGTGAGACGGAAACGGACGGATTCAAGCAATTACCCCTTTTAGATAGACATATAGCTAGTAGGTGGTTAATTTCTTCTTTAGTCTCAGCACGGGATTGGTAAGTACATCGATCAACATCATATTATGGAGTTAATAAGTAAAACAACGTTATATCCAATAATATTATATTTCCATGATACAATTTAAATATTAATGATATCGTATGGACTTAATCCTCTAACTATATTACAGGAAGGGAAGAACACGGCTGCCAGTAAAATGAAATATGTTGTAAAACTCATTTATAGAACATAACACAGATGGCACAAGTATAAACTTTAGACACACAATTGCATACGGTAAAAAAACAAAGCTAAATAATCTTATTAAAGACCAGTATTATATATCATTTATTGCATAAAATAAGGATGTTTCACATGTATATGATAGTAAAGTAAAAATATTAGACGGCAAACATATACCAGATTTCATACTAACTACTAAATCCTTTTCATGATATAATCCTACTAATTATAATATATTTTGTGTTATTAAATACACACTCAGTACTTCTTTATTATACATATATTATCCTTAAGGTGTATTCAACTTAAGCATCAACTAAAATGATAACTTTTACTGTAACTTAAATGACTGACAGGTGGTAAGTCAGTCGTACAAAATGACTGATTGAGCCTAAGGACTCACGAGGCAGTATCGATATTTATGTAAAAAACTGACGGCACATTTCACGATGCGTTTTACGGCTACGGCGCTTGCGATTATTTGCGGCTCTCGCTGTACCGGCGGGCGCTGTTGCGATAGTTTGGCAGCATGACCGGACAACATCGCGGTCTCAAGAGTTTTGAAAATAAATAATAAATAAAATAGGTAAAAACCGCTTCGTGAGTCCGTAGCCTGACCGTGCCAGCAATTTTTTTCTGATGATATTTTAATAAACTAAGATATGTAATTTCTAGAGTTCTATTTGCTTCCCTCAAAGTACATTGGTACGAAATAAGTATTACATTTCGAATAGTGTGCAATCAAAATATTCCTTCACCAATACATTCTAATTTGAATTATTTACAGTTACGAAAATAGATCATTAAAGAAAATCGACGTTTATTAGAACTAAGAAAAATCACAAATTTATTTTGTAATAAATCTAGTTATAATTGAACTAATATTAAACATTATTTTATTCAACACAAAATACACTGCATTTTATAATACAAAGCTAGATGAAACTTAACCTATTATCAACCTGATTTTTAATATCATTCTAACACTGCAACATAATAAAAAATCCCTTCCTTATTATTGCTCTTTTTCCAAGAGTATCAGAATACGTGAGTATGTACTTTTTTATAAACGAAATTATGGGAAGACCCTTTTCAACTAACCCAATTTCAATAGTTTCCTTAAACAGGGTGTAAACGACAAAATATCTAAAAATAAACATAATAGGCCTCTCTCTCTCTTGAAATCTATTCCAACGTCAAGTGCCACCAAAATCACTTCAGTAATTTAACTTCGTAATTATCAGCATAGATATTTATCGCGAATCAAAAATCCCTTACGGAAAATTGATCTTATGTAAGTTTTAAATAAACATTTGTGGTTTAATTTTTGCATACAGAATAACAGCTTGCAGAAACTGTTTAATTTGTTGTCACTCAATTCTTGATATTGTGAATTTCACATTTTTACATCAATATAGGTACAAAACGCAATCAGTTACAGACGTCACCCATCACACGTCAACGCCTTGACAGCCAACGTCAGTTTTGACAGAACTTTGCCGGACAAGATGGCGTCGTCACCTGTCACTTTTACCCGGGTTCAAATGCTTCGGGGCATCAGCAAACGCGAATTTCAGCCTAAAAGCTTCCGCGACCAACATACTAATATTAGAATCAGTCCAATTTTGCGTTGGAACATTTTGTAGCAGTATCATTAGGCCTTGAAAGTCTTTCTCTTTCATTAACCTCTCGCGCCAATGGAGTAAAAACGCCGCGCAGACGTATAACTGAAATGTCGCAAAGCCGTCTGATTCTGCCAGATAGGTGTCCCATAGTCTGATGGTGCACGAAAGAGGAATTTCCCTTGTAAGAAGGTTATTCATCCACCGAAACGAGAATTGTAGGTAGTCCACTCCGTGTGCTTGTAAATGCTCGTGAAGAGGCAAATCTATGCGACGTATGAGCTCCTTTAGTTGGTTTACCTGGAATAATTATTATATTATAGGGTTATAGATTCAAATTAATACATAAGTGTAAGCAGACATCCTAAAACTTTAATGAAAGTAGGGGACAGTGGATTGCAAAGAACTTTTTGTGCTAAAATCTATTAAAAGGGAAAGATGGAAGAAATACATCGTCACATTTTACCATATTGTACAAAAAGCATACTCTATAAGACATCTCTTATGACGGGCAAGAAGCAGCAGCATAGAAGATCGTTGTACTTTTTTCAACTAAACTATTTTTAATTATGATTTTTTTAAATAAGATTGCTTTTTAAAGTCAATCATACTAACCTTATACTGTATCCCAAGCTGTGCAAATATATAATTATCCTGTATACTATCCAGGAACTTGGATAGGCACCAGAAACTATCCGCTTCGATAGCCAGCCGCTGCTCTTCGGTCAGTTTGTCTAGCGGATAGGCATCTATCTCCTCATTTGGGACTGCTTCTTGCAGGAACACCTGCAAATTTTATACTTGTATTATGCATTTACAATAAAGGAGTTTTATTACAAATCAATGTTTTTTTTCTGCCTATAACTATACATAAATAATTACATATATTTCATGCCGGTATGCCTACGCAAGTGTAGGCAGAGATCTCGATAGCATTTCTGCATCAATGCTTGGCGGAGGCTTTTTTAAACAACTTCTACTGTACATTATATGGTTAAAAGTAACTTCTTATTGTCGTCATTTACATTTTTTGCTACGGTAAATAAAGTTTCAAGAGATTCGCGATTTACACTGCTGCCCGCGACCATAGCTGCTGCAACGTAGCCGAAACGTCGGGTTAATAAAGGTAACTTTATTATATAAAAACATACGCGATAAGTCCCTTTAGTTATTAATCATGCGGTAAATAAATGTTTTATTATTTCATTATTATTATTAATACTATCAGAAGTATGTCTTACCATAAAGAATGGTGTGACCAGGTCATTGATGCCCTGAACATACCCTGAGGCCGGATGCCGGATAGCCCAGATGTAGAGAATCCTCTCAAACATCACCTGGAAACAAATATAAACATTCAAAATTGATAGCAATAAGAATAATGTTTAAAAATATTTAGGACACTATTAAAATATAACTAATCAACGACCAGCCTGGAAAGCAGAAGAAAAGTGTAGTTCTTAACTCTGCCTCCACCGAGAATCAAACCCAATTAGCGTTCTGGTGGTTAACCAATCGTGCCACGGAGGTCGTAAAAAGAAGTTTATTATTGAAATCTCTTCATCTGTGTCCTTCTAAGTTGAATCAAAACATTTTAACTTTAAACAGCTGTTAAATTTATAATCTTTTGAATCATATACATTTATAGAACACACCAAGAGGAAACCTTTGCTTTACATCTGACGAGCACTGGGTCATAAAAAGAACATAATATGGCACACACACAAACTACATAACTATATGTTTGTCTTATTTGTGTTATACGTACATATCACGCCAGATTCCCTATAGAGGGATAGGCAGAGATCACAGATCCCCATTTGTACTGATCCTGATAGACCACTATCGCTTTATTGTCACTCATACATCTTCTCATACACACTCGGCGGTTAGTAAGCGTCTATCTGACTGTTATTGTAATATGTATTAGTTGTTTTAGTCTTTTTGTACCTATAACCATTAAAGGTGTATGAGGAGATGTAGCAGTGTCAATGAAGCGAAAGTGGATTGTCAGGATCGGGGAAGATCCGAGATCTCCACCTACCCCTCTACAGGAAATCAGGCGTGATGTGTATGCATGTATGTTAGTCTTTATGTGTGCCTTGTAGTAGTAAAATAAATGATTTATTATTATATGGTATGTCTATGAAACATAGTCACTCACCTGCACAGTTTTCTGCTGAAACAACGCCACTAGCGGACTCATCCTCGGTATATCAATGTGTATCTGGTGGTATGTATCCACGTCTCTCTCCGCATCGTAGTACTGGCCTATCAGGTGCTTGTAATCAGCTCTTTTGTGCCGGAGGGTCTCTACTCTTCTTTCTGAGTTTGCTGGTAAATAGCCAGCTAGAAGACGCCAGGTTACTGCTCGTATCTGGAATATGATAGTAAGAATGTTTATTACACTACTCTAAGCCATATGAAGATATTATACAAGTCATATGTAATTTGGTTTACAAAAATAAATATGTGAGTTGTTCTTATATGTATTACATGAAATATATGTTTAACATATTTGGAAAATCTGTATAATATAAAGAGTGTGCTATATGTGTATAAAGACGTAATTAACTACCATATATGTATGTTAATTATTGAGAATCACCAGCCATTGTTATTTGAATACTGCTTGATTCCTTTATTACTAACATTCTAAAAGGTGCCCAGGGGTCCAACTGAAAGTAATCTCTAGCACACTTAAGATTGAAGTTTTACAAATTCAATCTTTATGTTATAGGTTGTTGAAGAGATATTATATTTACAAGATAGTGAGTTTGTCCACCTCAAGTTTGGATACATAATAACTTATGGGAATAATCTCAAGGATATAGAAAAGATACTTGAAATATTATAAATACAATGTGGTCATATCTACTGAACATTGTTTTGTATATTTGAAGGTGACATTTTTCCTCTCAGCTTAAATCCAATGATAATGATGCAGTGCTAACAACAATGTTGACTCTTTTGTTTGTAAACAATTGTCCATGTAGTATTTCCATACTAATGTTGTAGTTAATGTTTTTGTTATTATTTACAGTTGTCAATAACCTCTGCAGTGCTTATTTTTCAGTTCATTCTAATCTCTGCCAATGGCAAATGCTCAGGGTGGCCAATTGAAGAATATTGAAATTAAAAGTTATTATTTTTAGTTTAATGATCAATACACCTAAGAGAAAATACCTACACAATCTACCAGTGATATAGCAATTAGTAAGATTTGTGTTTAGTCCAATATAGGTGGAATGACAACCATGACTGCTTACATTACCTTGTGGCTCAACTAGTAATGTTTTAATTAATGAATGCTATTAAGATAAAAAACTTTTTCAAGGCTCAGATTTATGTCAAATCTGTACAAAACTAAAGCCAAATCAATTTGCTTATCTTATAGCACAATGAGCAAGGACAGATAATGTATCAGCTAAGAAATAACAGTTTAACAAAATAAACGAATATGCACACAGCCATACCTCTTATCAGGTGTGTGCTTATTATTGCATACAGCTCAATGCCCATTTATTATTGATTTCTGAATTGAAAAATGTATATAGTTGCCAATTTTGGTCACAATTTTAGGCATACAGTCATTTGGTTAAAACTGCTGGTTCTTTTTAGGGCTTCAGAGTGTGTTATGGATAGTGAGCTACACTCTGATCATTACCCGCACAGGATTAGATAATACCCTAGAAAAGTTTCTGTCATCATACAGACCAGAAGCAAAGGATCCAGACAGGGAATTGGCAAAAAAGAATAATAATAACAGTAATCAAATTCACTTACCTTGACAGGAATGCCTGACCAACTGAGTTGTTTAAGCTCATCTAGGTCTAAAACTGCACTTTCTAGAATATTTTGAAACCTTTCTAGCTTAGACTCACTACTTTCTTCCTTAGATATTAGGGCAGACAGTTTCACTGGCCTGGGTCTCCCAGGATAGTGGCGGACTGGGGCAGAGCTAGGCCCTGGCGTAGGTGACGCTTTAACAGGTTCAGTTTTACTGACTTCAGCTTGTGGCTTTTCTTTTTCAGTCTCTTTTTTAACTTGGTCATTGTTTAAGTTTTTAGTACTATTTCTATGCGAATTTATAACATTAAGAGCTGCTGTGTGCGATATGGCTTTGGAGATTCTGGCGTCAGCGATGCCGGAGATGATCTCGTCGTCCCCTAGATCCCAGGCGTCGTTTACAGACGCCTGGTACTGCTGGTACGATGACCCAGACATAACCTCGACGTTGCGGACTGTCTTGCCCGGCAACGGGCGCACTCGGTCCTTGCGTAGATTGGGAGGTAATGTAACTTCCTTATCATGTTCAGAGTATAGGCTCATAATAGTCCTGGCATCGGAACATTGTTATTAATAACTTAATCCGTTTTTATCACACAAAACACTATGTTACACAAACCAAACCAACCAATACCCAACAAAATAATCATATACGTCACGCAATCACGTTAACTGTCAAAATCAGCTACCTTACTGTCATGTTGACAATATACACGCTCGTAGCACACAGCTATCCTATGGTCGGTAAATAAATTAGGAAATTCATTTGGTCTTCACCCAAATTAAAATTAATACTTAAACTACATTTACAGATGTATTTTTAAAATACACACAACTTGGAAGAAGGCTTTAAAATTGGATTAAAACCTGACTATTATGTAGTCGGTTTAACTATCATGATGACTCGTTGCTATGACAACAAGTATCAGACTCTTTTGGTTTTGTTATGATTAGAGTAGAAAAATGTGTGATTTTAATAGATTGAATAAAATTAGTGGGATCTACTGGCTGAAAAATAACATTGAATCGCTCAATTTTATGTAAGTATAATCAAGTTTATAACTTATACTTACTTATTACATTATAATTATTAAATTTATTTTGAAAATTAAGTATGCAATTAACATAGCGCCATGTAGGTAAAGTCGTTTTGAAGCTATTATTCTACTTAATTAATTTTTTTTAATTAGAATTATAATATAATTTAGTCACTTTCAGAAACATGTTTGATACACAATAGTCATATTTAGAAATATGTTTGTTTGTTTAGAAAAAAATATGTTTAGAAATATTCTAGATTTATGAAAAATTCTCGTATATCCTAAAAAACTCTTTCAGGACGATGTTATTTAGAGAATAGTTCTTTTTCAGGACGATGTTTGTTATAGAATAGTCCTTTTTCAGGACGCTGTTTGTTAGAGAATAGTATTTTTAAGGACGATGTTTGTTAGAGAATAGTTCTTTTTCAGGACAGTGTTATTTAGAGAATAGTCCTTTTAAGGACGATGATGGACGATGTTATTTAGAGAATAGTCATTTTTCAGAACGATACTTGTAAGAAAATAGTCCTTTTTCAGGACGATGTAATTGAGAGAATAATCCTTTTAAGGACGATGTTTGTAAGAGAATACTCCATTTTCAGGACAATGTTCGTAAGAGAATAGTCCTGTTCAGTCCTTCAAGGATATTGCGAAAAAGGACGATCGTCCTTCAAGGATATTACTAAAAAGGACTATCGTCCTTCCCACGTAGTCCTAAAAATGACGATTGTCCTTCAAGGATATTCCTGAAAAGGACTATCGCCCTTCAAGGATATTCCTGAAAAGGACTTTCGTCCTTTAAGGATATTCCAGAAAAGGACTATCGTCCTTCAAGGATATTTCTGAAAGGACTTTCGTCCTTCAAGGATATTCCTGAAAAGGACTATCGTCCTTCAAGGATATTCCTGAAAAGGACTTTCGTCCTTTAAGGATATTCCTGAAAAGGACTTTCGTCCTTCAAGGATATTTCTGAAAGGACTTTTGTACTTCAAGGATATTCCTGAAAAGGACTATCGCCCTTCAAGGATATTCCTGAAAAGGACTTTCGTCCTTTAAGGATATTCCAGAAAAGGACTATCGTCCTTCAAGGATATTTCTGAAAGGACTTTCGTCCTTCAAGGATATTCCTGAAAAGGACTTTCGTCCTTTAAGGATATTCCAGAAAAGGACTATCGCCCTTCAAGGATATTCCTGAAAAGGACTTTCGTCCTTTAAGGATATTCCTGAAAAGGACTTTCGTCCTTCAAGGATATTTCTGAAAGGACTTTCGTCCTTCAAGGATATTCCTGAAAAGGACTATCGTCCTTCAAGGATATTCCTGAAAAGGACTTTCGTCCTTTAAGGATATTCCTGAAAAGGACTTTCGTCCTTCAAGGATATTTCTGAAAGGACTTTCGTCCTTCAAGGATATTCCTGAAAAGGACTATCGCCCTTCAAGGATATTCCTGAAAAGGACTTTCGTCCTTTAAGGATATTCCAGAAAAGGACTATCGTCCTTCAAGGATATTTCTGAAAGGACTTTCGTCCTTCAAGGATATTCCTGAAAAGGACTTTCGTCCTTTAAGGATATTCCAGAAAAGGACTATCGCCCTTCAAGGATATTCCTGAAAAGGACTTTCGTCCTTCAAGGATATTCCTGAAAAGGACTATCGCCCTTCAAGGATATTCCTGAAAAGGACTTTCGTCCTTTAAGGATATTCCTGAAAAGGACTTTCGTCCTTTAAGGATATTCCAGAAAAGGACTATCGTCCTTCAAGGATATTTCTGAAAGGACTATCATCATTCAAGGATATTACTGAAAAGGACTATTGTCCTTTACACGTAGTCTTAAAAAGGAAGATTGTCCTTCAAGGATATTCCTGAAAAAGACTTTCGTCCTTCAAGGATATTCCTGAAAAGGACTATCGTCTTTCAAGGTTATTCCTGAAAGGACTATCATCCTTCAAGGATATTCCTGAAAAGGACTTTCGTTCTTTAAAGATATTCCTGAAAAGGACGATTGTCCTTCAAGAATATTCCTGAAAGGACTTTCGTCCTTTAAGGATATTCCTGAAAAGGACTATCGTCCTTCAAACGTAGTCCTGAAAAGGACTATCGTCCTTCAAGGATATTCCTGCAAAGGACTATCGTCCTTCAAACGTAGTCCTGAAAAGGACTATCGTCCTTCAAGGATATTCCTGAAAAGGACTATCGTCCTTCAAACGTAGTCCTGAAAAGGACTATCGTCCTTCAAGGATATTCCTGAAAAGGACTATCGTCCTTCAAACGTAGTCCTGAAAAGGACTATCGTCCTTCAAGGATATTCCTGAAAAGGACTATCGTCCTTCAAACGTAGTCCTGAAAAGGACTATCGTCCTTCAAGGATATTCCTGAAAAGGACTATCGTCCTTCAAACGTAGTCCTGAAAAGGACTATCGTCCTTCAAGGATATTCCTGAAAAGGACTATCGTCCTTCAAACGTAGTCCTGAAAAGGACTATCGTCCTTTAAGGATATTCCTGAAAAGGACTATCGTCCTTCAAGGATATTCCTGAAAAGGACTATCGTCCTTCAAACGTAGTCCTGAAAAGGACTATCGTCCTTCAAGGATATTCCTGAAAAGGACTATCGTCCTTCAAACGTAGTCCTGAAAAGGACTATCGTCCTTCAAGGATATTCCTGAAAAGGACTATCGTCCTTCAAACGTAGTCCTGAAAAGGACTATCGTCCTTCAAGGATATTCCTGAAAAGGACTATCGTCCTTTAAGGATATTCCTGAAAAGGACTATCGTCCTTCAAACGTAGTCCTGAAAAGGACTATCGTCCTTCAAGGATATTCCTGAAAAGGACTATCGTCCTTCAAACGTAGTCCTGAAAAGGACTATCGTCCTTCAAGGATATTCCTGAAAAGGACTATCGTCCTTCAAACGTAGTCCTGAAAAGGACTATCGTCCTTCAAGGATATTCCTGAAAAGGACTATCGTCCTTCAAACGTAGTCCTGAAAAGGACTATCGTCCTACAAACGTAGTCCAGAAAAGAATGAATGTCCTTCAAGGATATTCCTGAAGGGACTTTCGTCCTTTAAGAATATTCCTGAAAAGGACGATTGTCCTTCTGTCTGTCTGTCTGTCGTCCTTTAAGGATATTCCCGTAAGGACTTTCGTCCTTCAAGGATATTCGTGAAAATTACTATCATCCTTCAAGGATATTCGTGAAAAGGACTATCATCCTTCAAGGATATTCCTGAAAAGGACTATCGTCCTTCAAACGTAGTCCTGAAAAGGACTATCGTCCTTCAAGGATATTCCTAAAAAGGACTATCGTCCTTAAAACGTAGTCCTGAAAAGGACTATCGTCCTTCAAGGATATTCCTGAAAAGGACTATCGTCCTTCAAGGATATTCCTGAAAAGGACTATCGTCCTTCAAGGATTTTCCTGAATGTACTTTCGTCCTTCAAGGATATTCCTGAAACGGACGATTGTCTTTCAAGGATATTCCTGAAAAAGACTTTTGTCCTTCAAGGATATTCCTGAAAATGACTATCGCCTTCAAGGATATTCCTGAAAAGGACTATTGTCCTTCAAGGATATTCCTGAAAAGGACTATTCCTGAAAAGGACTATCGCCTTCAAGGGTATTCCTGAAAATGACTATTGCCTCCAAGGATATTCCTGAAAAGGACTATTGTTCTTCAAGGATATTCCTGAAAAGGACTATCGTCCTTCAAGGATATTCCTGAAAAGGACTATCGTCCTTCAAACGTAGTCCTGAAAAGGACTATCGTCCTTCAAGGATATTCCTGAAAAGGACTATCGCCTTCAAGGATATTCCTGAAAAGGACTATCGCCTTCAAGGGTATTCCTGAAAATGACTATTGCCTCCAAGGATATTCCTGAAAAGGACTATTGTTCTTCAAGGATATTCCTGAAAAGGACTATCGCCTTCAAGGATATTCCTGAAAAGGACTATCGCCTTCAAGGGTATTCCTGAAAATGACTATCGCCTTCAAGGATATTCCTGAAAAGGACTATTGTCCTTCAAGGATATTCCTGAAAAGGACTATCGCCTTCAAGGGTATTCCTGAAAATGACTATTGCCTCCAAGGATATTCCTGAAAAGGACTATTGTTCTTCAAGGATATTCCTGAAAAGGACTATCGTCCTTCAAACGTAGTCCTGAAAAGGACTATCGTCCTTCAAGGATATTCCTGAAAAGGACTATCGTCCTTCAAACGTAGTCCTGAAAAGGACTATCGTCCTTCAAGGATATTCCTGAAAAGGACTATCGTCCTTCAAACGTAGTCCTGAAAAGGACTATCGTCCTTCAAACGTAGTCCTGAAAAGAATGAATGTCCTTCAAGGATATTCCTGAAGGGACTTTCGTCCTTTAAGAATATTCCTGAAAAGGACGATTGTCCTTCTGTCTGTCTGTCGTCCTTTAAGGATATTCCCGTAAGGACTATAATCCTTCAAGGATATTCGTGAAAAGGACTATCATCCTTCAAGGATATTCCTGAAAAGGACTATCGTCCTTCAAACGTAGTCCTGAAAAGGACTATCGTCCTTCAAGGATATTCCTGAAAAGGACTATCGTCCTTCAAACGTAGTCCTGAAAAGGACTATCGTCCTTCAAGGATATTCCTGAAAAGGACTATCGTCCTTAAAACGTAGTCCTGAAAAGGACTATCGTCCTTCAAGGATATTCCTGAAAAGGACTATCGTCCTTCAAACGTAGTCCTGAAAAGGACTATCGTCCTTCAAGGATATTCCTGAAAAGGACTATCGTCCTTAAAACGTAGTCCTGAAAAGGACTATCGTCCTTCAAGGATATTCCTGAAAAGGACTATCGCCTTCAAGGGTATTCCTGAAAATGACTATCGCCTTCAAGGATATTCCTGAAAAGGACTATTGTCCTTCAAGGATATTCCTGAAAAGGACTATCGCCTTCAAGGGTATTCCTGAAAATGACTATTGCCTCCAAGGATATTCCTGAAAAGGACTATTGTTCTTCAAGGATATTCCTGAAAAGGACTATCGTCCTTCAAACGTAGTCCTGAAAAGGACTATCGTCCTTCAAGGATATTCCTGAAAAGGACTATCGTCCTTCAAACGTAGTCCTGAAAAGGACTATCGTCCTTCAAGGATATTCCTGAAAAGGACTATCGTCCTTCAAACGTAGTCCTGAAAAGAATGAATGTCCTTCAAGGATATTCCTGAAGGGACTTTCGTCCTTTAAGAATATTCCTGAAAAGGACGATTGTCCTTCTGTCTGTCTGTCGTCCTTTAAGGATATTCCCGTAAGGACTATAATCCTTCAAGGATATTCGTGAAAAGGACTATCATCCTTCAAGGATATTCCTGAAAAGGACTATCGTCCTTCAAACGTAGTCCTGAAAAGGACTATCGTCCTTCAAGGATATTCCTGAAAAGGACTATCGTCCTTCAAACGTAGTCCTGAAAAGGACTATCGTCCTTCAAGGATATTCCTGAAAAGGACTATCGTCCTTAAAACGTAGTCCTGAAAAGGACTATCGTCCTTCAAGGATATTCCTGAAAAGGACTATCGTCCTACAAACGTAGTCCAGAAAAGAATGAATGTCCTTCAAGGATATTCCTGAAGGGTCCTTCAAGGACTATCGTCCTACAAACGTAGTCCAGAAAAACGAGTCCCTGATGAATGTCCTTCAAGGATATTCCTGAAGGACTTTCGTCCTTTAAGAATATTCCTGAAAAGGACGATTGTCCTTCTGTCTGTCTGTCGTCCTTTAAGGATATTCCCGTAAGGACTATAATCCTTCAAGGATATTCGTGAAAAGGACTATCATCCTTCAAGGATATTCCTGAAAAGGACTATCGTCCTTCAAACGTAGTCCTGAAAAGGACTATCGTCCTTCAAGGATATTCCTGAAAAGGACTATCGTCCTTCAAACGTAGTCCTGAAAAGGACTATCGTCCTTCAAGGATATTCCTGAAAAGGACTATCGTCCTTAAAACGTAGTCCTGAAAAGGACTATCGTCCTTCAAGGATATTCCTGAAAAGGACTATCGTCCTTCAAACGTAGTCCTGAAAAGGACTATCGTCCTTCAAGGATATTCCTGAAAAGGACTATCGTCCTTAAAACGTAGTCCTGAAAAGGACTATCGTCCTTCAAGGATATTCCTGAAAAGACTTTCGTCCTTTAAGGATATTCCTGAAAAGGACTATCGTCCTTCAAGGATATTCCTGCAAAGGACTATCGTCCTTTAAGGATATTCCTGAAAAGGACTATCGTCCTTCAAATGTAGTCCTGAAAAGGACTATTGCTGTTCAAGGATATTCCTGAAAAGGACTATCGTCCTTCAAACGTAGTCCTGAAAAGGACTATCGTCCTTCAAGGATATTCCTGAAAAGGACTATCGTCCTTCAAACGTAGTCCTGAAAAGGACGATTGTCCTTCAAGGATATTCCTGAAAAGACTTTCGTCCTTTAAGGATATTCCTGAAAAGGACTATCGTCCTTCAAGGATATTCCTGCAAAGGACTATCGTCCTTTAAGGATATTCCTGAAAAGGACTATCGTCCTTCAAATGTAGTCCTGAAAAGGACTATTGCTGTTCAAGGATATTCCTGAAAAGGACTATCGTCCTTCAAGGATTTTCCTGAATGTACTTTCGTCCTTCAAGGATATTCCTGAAAAGGACGATTGTCTTTCAAGGATATTCCTGAAAAGGACTATAGTCCTTCAAACGTAGTCCTGAAAAGGACTATCGTCCTTTAAGGATATTCCTGAAAAGGACTATCGTCCTTGAAACGTAGTCCTGAACGTCCTTCAAGGATATTCCTGAAAAGGACTATCGTCCCTCAAGGATATTCCTCAAAGGACTATCATCCTTCGAGGATTGTACTGAAAAGGACTATTGTCCTTCAAATGTAGTCCTGAAAAGGACTATTGCTGTTCAAGGATATTCCTAAAGAGGACTTTCGTCCTTCAAGGATATTCCTGAAAAAGACTATCGCCTTCAAGGATATTCCTGAAAAGTACTTTCGTCCTTCAAGGATATTCCTGAAAAGGACTATCGCCCTTCAAGGATATTCCCGTAAGGACTATAATCCTTCAAGGATATTCGTGAAAAGGACTATCATCCTTCAAGGATATTCGTAAAAAGGACTATCATCCTTCAAGGATATTCCTGAAAAGGACTATCGTCCTTCAAACGTAGTCCTGAAAAGGACTATCGTCCTTCAAACGTAGTCCTGAAAAGAATGAATGTCCTTCAAGGATATTCCTGAAGGGACTTTCGTCCTTTAAGAATATTCCTGAAAAGGACGATTGTCCTTCTGTCTGTCTGTCTGTCGTCCTTTAAGGATATTCCCGTAAGGACTATAATCCTTCAAGGATATTCGTGAAAATTACTATCATCCTTCAAGGATATTCGTGAAAAGGACTATCATCCTTCAAGGATATTCCTGAAAAGGACTATCGTCCTTCAAACGTAGTCCTGAAAAGGACTATCGTCCTTCAAGGATATTCCTGAAAAGGACTATCGTCCTTCAAACGTAGTCCTGAAAAGGACTATCGTCCTTCAAGGATATTCCTGAAAAGGACTATCGTTCTTAAAACGTAGTCCTGAAAAGGACTATCGTCCTTCAAACGTAGTCCTGAAAAGGACTATCGTCCTTCAAGGATATTCCTGAAAAGGACTATCGTTCTTAAAACGTAGTCCTGAAAAGGACTATCGTCCTTCAAACGTAGTCCTGAAAAGGACTATCGTCCTTCAAACGTAGTCCTGAAAAGGACTATCGTCCTTCAAGGATATTCCTGAAAAGGACTATCGTTCTTAAAACGTAGTCCTGAAAAGGACTATCGTCCTTCAAACGTAGTCCTGAAAAGGACGATTGTCCTTCAAGGATATTCCTGAAAAGGACTATCGTCCTTGAAGGATTTTCCTGAATGTACTTTCGTCCTTCAAGGATATTCCTGAAACGGACGATTGTCTTTCAAGGATATTCCTGAAAAGGACTTTTGTCCTTCAAGGATATTCCTGAAAATGACTATCGCCTTCAAGGATATTCCTGAAAAGGACTATTGTCCTTCAAGGATATTCCTGAAAAGGACTATCGCCTTCAAGGGTATTCCTGAAAATGACTATTGCCTCCAAGGATATTCCTGAAAAGGACTATTGTTCTTCAAGGATATTCCTGAAAAGGACTATCGTCCTTCAAACGTAGTCCTGAAAAGGACTATCGTCCTTCAAGGATATTCCTGAAAAGGACTATCGTCCTTCAAACGTAGTCCTGAAGAGGACTATCGTCCTTCAAACGTAGTCCTGAAAAGAATGAATGTCCTTCAAGGATATTCCTGAAGGGACTTTCGTCCTTTAAGAATATTCCTGAAAAGGACTATCGTCCTTCAAACGTAGTCCTGAAAAGGACTATTGCTGTTCAAGGATATTCCTGAAAAGGACTATCGTCCTTAAAACGTAGTCCTGAAAAGGACTATCGTCCTTCAAGGATATTCCTGAAAAGGACTATCGTCCTTCAAACGTAGTCCTGAAAAGGACTATCGTCCTTCAAGGATATTCCTGAAAAGGACTATCGTCCTTCAAGGATATTCCTTAAAAGGACTATCGTCCTTAAAGGATATCACTGAAAAGGACGATAGGATATTTCAAGGATATTCCTGAAAAGGTCTATCATATTTCGTCTATCGTCCTTTAAACGTAGTCCTGAAAAGGGCTATCGTCCTTCAAGGATATTCCTGCAAAGGATTATCGTCCTTCAAGGATATTCCTGAAAAGGACTATCATCCTTAAAGGAATAGTCCCTTGTTATTTAGAGAATAGTCCTTTTTTAGGACGATGTTATTTAGAGAACAGTCCTGTTTCAGGACGATGTTTGTTAGCGAATAGTCCTTTTTCCGGACGAAGTTTGTTTGAGAATAGTCTTTTTTCAGTACAATGTTCGTAAAAGAATAGTCCTATTCAGGACGATGTTTGTTACAGAATAGCCCTTATTCAGGATGATGTTTGTCAGAGTATCTTTTACAGGACGTTTGTAAGAGAATTGTCCTTTTAATTTTTTTAGAGAATAGTCCTTTTCAGGATCAATTCTGTTGGAGGATAGTTCTTTTTCAAGACAATGCTCGTAAGAGAACTGTTCTTTTTCAGGTCCATGTTTCTTAAAAAATAGTCATTTTGGGACCATCTTAGTTAGGAGAAAGTCCTTTTCAGGACATTATTTGTTAGGGAATAGTCCTTTTCAGGACAATGTTTGCTAGACAATAGTCCTTTTCAGGACCATATTAGAAAATAGTTATTTTCAGGACCATTCTTTTTCGAAAAGTGTCCTTTTAAGGACAGGGAATTTTTAAGTTTAAAGGCCATGTTCGTCAGAGAACAGTTTTTGAACCGAGAACATTTTCAGAATCATGTTAAAAACTATTAATTTTTAGGGCTATTTCTGTTAGGAAATAGTTTTACAAATGTGATGCTTTATGTCTCTTGACTAAATTGAAGAATAGCCAAGTTTCCTGAAGAAACGAGACCTCACTGTAGCAGCGTTTTGTTTCTTTACATTACTTTTTTATTTTTCTTCTTATTTTGCTATGTATATATCCAGGACCATTCAACTCACAGAAAACTGTTTCTTGTACAGAAAACGCTTCAGTTTACTTTTTATTTATCTTTTACAGCATACAGCTGAAATGCGAGAACGGAATCACACTACCGCAGTTCGAAGATTTTATGAACAATTCTGACATCAAAGACATGAATAATATCGAAGAATACAGTTTTAAATGGCAAGAGAAAATCTTCAGTCAATGGGAAATCACAAGATACAGTTCAGCGGAAAATTGTTTAACAAATATAGAAAGAAGCTACCATGAACAAGTAACCAATAGCGAAATAGTTCCTAAGAAAGTATACACGTGTGTAAATGATGATAACTTTGGTCCTGTTTCTTTAGATTTGAGAAGTAAAGTGACGAAAAAAGTTAATGTATTTGATAAACTAATACATAAGTTTAAAAGTCTTGATCTAGGTGTTAAAGGAAGTGCCTCGAAGGATGAACTGTTCAGGAGTCAGGAAACTATTGATCAGGATGAGGATTGGATAGTGATGCATGTAGTGCTAGATAACTCTGAGTATAATAGGTAAGTTAATTTTTTCCTTTTGTATTTAACTACACGCGTTGTTAAATACGATAAGTAGGTAACTGTTCACTTAAAAATGAAGTATACTACAATGCATATAACCACCTATATCATAAAATTAATCTTTATCAGGATTCATCGACTAGAATGTGAATTCTGACTTTTATGTCCGAATTGAGTTGCGAAGTTACGCCCATCGGTTTTGATATTTCCATTACAGTTTCTGATTGCCCTGTCAGTGATCTCTTATTATGAAGCTGATAATTCTCCAACTTTGTTTTTTTATTAACCTTAGCTTTCTATCCATACATGAATACAAGTTTTTATCCATAATGTTCAAACCACCACAATAAACGAACCTTACAATTCCAGTGACTCTCAATTACTCCTGAAACAAGAAGCAACTCTAGTCTCCATATACTACAACCCCAGAAACGGTTGCCTGGTCATCTGTCCAGATGTCAATGACCTGATCACTAACCCTTACCAGGTGGAAACCTTTACTGGAGTTAGATGGAACTATAAGTATGGGCTGAAAGTCCAAGGTCTAGAACGACAAATAGTTGGAGATGATTTAGCCTTATTTGTAAGTATTGTGAGTCTCTTACTTGACTTTTTGTTGTTTTCTTGACTTTTGATTTTGATTGTACCTAATATAAAATAACTGGTTTAGAATATGATACTTATAGATCGTAAGCAGTTGCTTATTTCCGGCTGGCGTAAAGAAGCGACAAGAGTCAGTTAACTACAATTCCCTGTATTTTTAAATAATTATAAGTCTATGGATCCTTCTTGGTCCCTAAGTACTAGTTAAATCCTAGTATATAAGGCATGTTATTATGTAGACTTCGCGTCGCAATGACAAAGACTCGATATCCAGTAGTTGCCTGCTTCGCAATGTCTCGGGAACCAGCCTTGCTCTCTTTTACCAAACAGAAAAAACGAAATTCCATAAACTTTAAATGGGAAGACAAATGGTTATACCAATCAACTTTAATTATATATAATAACTGTCATTGGATGCTATGTATTTAACAATAATTTGTTCATTCGATACCAGTTGAAGAAATTGACAAAAAAGTGGACCAAAAAGAACAGTCACGTACTTCATTTCGAAATGCCTCCTCTGGGAAAAACCGTCCACTTTATGGCGCTGGACATCATCAAAGCCAACGGTTTTGACAGGAGGAAAATGTACGTGGAATATACTATAAAGGTAATAAAATCATTGCTTTAGTATACAGACCTGAGGGGTATATAGAACGGTTTTCAGCTTTCAATCAAGGAATATTACACGATTAAAGATTTCATCCTTCAGGTAGTCATGGAATGACACATCATCGTCACTGTGATGATGGTGGCCTTTAGTCTCTCAAACTCGGTCTTCACTAAATAGACAGTACCGAAGTGACATGTGTAGAGTTCATCTCCGCCTACAGTTATGATTACCTCTTGACGAATGCTAGAATTTTGAGATACCTTCAAAAGGTTTGCCCTTGCCTAAACTATCATCACATCATTTCAAAGCAATGCTAAATTTAGGCCGGCGTGCTAGATCCGGCAATGAAACTACATAGATCATAATTTTTAATCCATAGATTCCAAAAGAAATGAATACAGAAGATCCTCTCCACGGGACTTCGCACCTGACCAGTCCTCTGGTGGTGGACGGGACACCGGAGTGGAGCTATGGCCAGGCAGTAGACCTACAACTTGAATCGGATAAAGAATTCGGTAAGTCCAGTACCCAGTACTATAATTCTATGATGATTTATTTTAGAGATACGGTCAGAAACCTGGGTCAAAAAGCCTTATGTGACTTCTGTGACCTGCCCTGTGGTATGGTGAAAAGTTTTACAATTCATGTATTTGTTGTATAGAACATATATATATATATATATATATATATATAATATATATGTACATCTCTAAGAACACCTCCAATAATATTTGTGAATTTTACGAATAAAATTCGAACACGAATGGTCTTTCTCTTATTACTCTACCACCATCTTAACACCACAATATATCTTACTCTTTTGCTCCTTAGATTCACCAAAAGTAGACTTGTTCATAGAAGCAATATCACAAGACTGGTGGGGAACAAACCGTACAGAGGGGTACGCGTACATCCAGATCTCGTTGGTACCCGGTCTCTTTACGAAGACCTTAAGGACTGTTAGACCAGAAGAGAAGGATAGGGTGGAGGCGGAAGGAAGAAGGTTTTTCATAGGGGGGTGTCATCTGCTGCCAGACTTGGAAATGCTGAAGAAGGGTGTTGACGAGGTAAAGAAGATTTCTACATAGATTTTTTTTTACAGGTCGTCTAATAACACTTATGATATCGTAGATTAATACATGCGTGAGCACATAATGGACATAAGTGAAGATCTGTTATACCTTCTTGTTGAGTGAAATGTTCTTGAAAACGAACCTGATCAATTTGTAAATTAAAATTACGTAAGAAAACCCTTGGCTAGCTATAGTTACAATATTTTTCCTTCCAGTGTACCAACTACGCATACGCGACGTCAGGCACAATAACGATCCGTTGGAGTCTAGTCTGCCAATCCTCGGATCCTGTGCATCATGAGCGTGGAGACCCAGCTGGCACCGCGACAGGGTTACTGAAGAGTGCAGACAGTGTTCTCAAGGAGTATAGCAATGCTAAGGCTAAGTTAGCAGCTGCTACTAAGGATTTGTGATGTGGGACTACAGATTATGAAATATGATGCCTAGTGGCTCAATAGCATAAGTTTAAAGTCTTAAATATATGGATATTAAGGATATCATTGAAATTTTAATTACTTGGAGTAGAATATAATGAAATTGACCAAAGGACTAGTCCCCTGATACCTCTGGTATCCGTTGAAATAAATGAATCCATTGAGCGATGGGCTAGCAACCTGTTATCATTGTTCCTTATGACATCACCCTAATGACGACACCATTCATGCTAAAAATGATAGAGACATGTTAATATCTCAGAGGTTCTGTCCATCCTGAAAAGGATTACAAGATGTGAATTTAACATATATGCTCGTATGTATTATTTCTAGACGTGCATAGTGCGAGACATGGATAAAATAAAACACAAGTTGATGATTAAATCAGTTTTTTAATGTATATGTATGAACACACAAGACATCACACCAGGCTGTACTTCTTAACTAGTCCCAACACGCTGAGAGACTGGCAGTGGCCAACTGCCAACACTTTGGGCCGAAACACTAATGCTTTCTGTATTATCAAATCTTTTATTTGAATTGGTCAAAATGGCATTTAAGTAGCAATTAGGTAGGAACCTAACAATGAACGAGCTGTATATTATCGTCGTTGGATCATTTTTGCTTCGTCTGAAAGGTTTTAAATATTTTGCACGATTTTCCACTGCCCCTAAATTGATACATTATTCGGCTTAGTTCTTCAGTATCCAAAAAGCTGCGTTTGCTTATTTCGACCCTCCGATCGTTCAATATCGGTTGAAACATGTTAAAACGTAAATCATAACTCGCTAGAATATTAGACATCGAATTTGACAGACAATTGTGACACACAACAGTTACATTTTGTTACTACCCTCACTGTCGGAATGCTTCTCGCAACTGCGCAGTGAACAGCGCCATCTCGCGTCCCTTTCTCTCTCTCTCCTTCTTCTTTTCCAAGATACGATTCGACCGCTGCTCCGTTTTCGCTACCCTGTGAATTTTGTAAACTTAATATCAGTCCATGTTATTAGTTTAATATATACATACATATATTCACGTCTCTACGTTCCTAAGAGGATAGGGAGAGACTATCGGTCGCCACCTGGAACGATCCTGACAAATCTCTCTAATTTCATTCACACCAATTTATATGAGATATTAAGAGTTTGGGTACATAATTAGTATTACTTAACGATATTACGAGCTAGTATAATCCAAAGTAAATACCACCTATGTATATCTCCGTAAAAAGTTGTAGCTTAGTGATTAGGTCTCTAAATTGGAAAACAAAAGGTTCAATTCAATCTCCAACGAGCAGGTACCATAGAAGACTATGACTATTTCTTGGAATTGTTAACGTATGTTTGCTTGGAACGCAATTAAAGATCATTACAATTATCTCACAATGGACTCCGAAGCTCTGACTATTATTAAAGGAGATCAATCACAACGCATAAAATGTATCCTCGAACCCAGTATACAAGAAAGCTGCAGCTGATGTCTATTTATTAAATACTAGTGACCCGCTCCGGCTTCGCACGGGTATAAAATATATACCATACTCCACTATTTAATGGATGTTACTATACATATAAACCTTCCTCTTGAATCACTATCTATTAAAAAAAACCACATCAAAATCCGTTATATAGTTTCAAAGATTTAAGCATACAAAGGGACATAGGGACAAAGAAAGCGACTTTGTTTTATACTATGTAGTGACTACGACCAATATGGAGGTGGTGGATTACCTGGCTTTGTAGTAGGCTCGTCTATTGGCATCCAGGATTTCCAGCTCCTTTCGCAGGTAAGTGTGAGTCCACTCGTTCATTGTGTTGTTCAGGGCGACACGCTGATCAAATGGAAGTAAAACAATATTAGATTATAATCAATATAAATGCCTAATTACATTACGCTATTCAATCAATCAATCAGCTTATGACAGTCCACTGCTGGACGTAGGCCTCCCCAAGATAACGTCACAAAACACGATCACTCGTGGACCTCAGCCAACCACTACCAGCGACCCTTTTTAGGTAATCGGTCCATCTGGCTTGGGGGCGTCCCACACTACGTTTACCGAGACGCGGTCGCCACCGAGCACCGCTTTACTCCAACGGTCGTCGCTATTACCTCTCGCCTTTTAGTTATATACTAAGACAAATCGGGAAGAAAAAATGACTTCCCTAAATATCTATTCATTACCACCCTATCGCTTCTAGCGCTTATCAGTTTCATGTTTGCACGTGCCATCAGACTTGGCAGATACTATAGTTCCTGATTAATAACTAGCGGGACTTATCGCGTATGTTTTTATATAATAAAGTTACCTTTATTAACCCGACGTTTACGTACATACGCCATAAGTCCCGCTAGTTATTAATCATGAGTATAAATCGCGAATCTCTTAAAACTATCACTATAGTTCCTTGTATTCATCTGTAGGTGAACTATCAAACGTGTATAAGGTCCTTACCCTGACATTCTCCTCTATCAGCTCGTCTCTCCTCTCGCGCGCCCGTTTCTCTCTCTCTTGCGAGTAGAGAAGACTCATTCTCTTCCGCTGCTGCTCCTCGAGGTGGTGGTGGAACCGCTTGTCGGCGACATCGTGGCATTTCGCGTCTGAGCCTAGTACTGTGTCTAGAATTCCTAACACCTGCAAGTGGAATTGAGGGTTTAGTATTAAATAATAATATCTTTATTGAGACATCCACATCAATTACATGTTGAACATACAATAGAATTCAAGGACAATAATTGGATTACATTATACAAAACACATAAAATTACATTTCATTCAATCAAATATGATATCACATAGCTAGTGATACGGTGATATATAAATGATACGGTGTTCTTTGCGAACATGCACATATTGATCAAAGCGAATTCACAGGAATAGGTAGGTTTCTTCTCAATAGAAGTGTCATTTTTGTAACATATACATGTATAATTTAATAATTATGTTGAAACATACTCCAAGTAGGGATTGATATCAGAAACTTCGTAATCGAACCCCATGTGCTATCACCGCCTGAGTCACGATCTTACGTAACTACTAAGTTTTACACAATTACGAAAATTGCTAATCCATAATGCCAGGCGCATTCTCGACTACAACAAGCAACACTAAATCGCCAATGATGTTCATAATACCTTCATAGCATCAATGCGATCTAAAGCGAGCCGATGGAGTGCGTCTGGAGAGTCATCTCGGTCCCTGCTGAGGCCTTCCAGAGCCTTCTGTGCTTCCAGGAAGAATTTATCTGCGCGACGCTTCTCTACTATGTAGCGGCGATATTGTTTCTCCCTTTCAGCGAGTTTCTGGAATATTAGTAACAATAAATACCTATCACATGATTAAAATTCGTATCTTCAACCGCTGTAACAATGTTAGACTATATGTTAGATTAGTAATAAATAGCTAAGTGTGTATGAGAGAATCGTTTTCGTACATATTGAAAAAGGGTGACGATAGAAGTATGTATAACTGTTGAGTGAGATGAAGCGAAAGTATCAGGATCGGGATAGATGGGGACACGTGATCTTTGCCTACCCCTCTACAAGGAACGAGGGGGGGGGGGTGATATGCATGGTCATGGGAGGAGCTGTAAACGAGTAATATAATTGTTATAAAAACATTAAACATTGACAAATAAATCAATATTGAGTTAAACATTATTGAAAAAAGAATGTTTTAATAAAGTATATTAATTAAGTTCATATTCGTATCATAATGAATTGTGCTTATCGTGTAGAGTATAGTTAATAAAAATAAATAATATAATGCTCAATGCTAATATAATACTTAGTATTTCACACTTAAGCGTATGAAAAAACATCTGAGCGTGCTTTAATAAGATTAGGGGTTTGTATGACCCCTAAATAAAATATAATTTCTGTCATTAAACCGTTCACTAATATTGACAAAGCGAAACTTGAAGGAGGCAAGAACATATTGTAAAAAAACGTCGTTGCCATATATAATAAAAGAAGAACCAAAACTCACCAACTCCCTCTCTTCCTTTTCCTCAAGCCACGCCTTGTTCCACTTGTACGCCGTGGTATCCATCTCCTGCTGCAGCCTCCTCTTCGCCGCCAGGGCGTTGAGCAGCCGAAGGTCCACTTCTGGGATGCTGTGGTGGCACTTCAGGGTGTCATAGTCGATGGAGCGGAGGAACTGAGATGGACAGTTCGGTACTGCGGGCCAAAAACGGTTTTTTTAGGTTATGTAGAAGATATTGAATATATGATAGCATGAGAAGGTTCATGGGTGTAAAATTTTGTCAGGATTGTTCAAGATAGCGATCGGTAGTTTCCATCTATCTCGTTAGTTAGTTGTACTAGAGCCAGAAGTCTCCTTTTTCTAGTTGTTGCAAATGATTTAATGAACTAAAGCGACCTAGATTGACTGGCTTTTTCTTTGTTTTGGGTTTATATTGGACTTCAAGATTCGTACAATCATACTCACGGCCTACTATGGTATTCTTAGGTAGAGAAATTCCTAAGAATCTTTCGTTACAGTAGGTAAGCCTGCTGTTTAAGACAGGAATGTTGGCAACCAACCCATACACTAATAAAATATATTCTCCTTTTACGATGAACCGTAATCTCGTAGCATAGAATCATCTGTCAAAGTTTTTTTCTAAGGATCTGATGGGTATAAGTATGTAAGCATAATATTTGTTTTCACAAAACCTAATCCAGTACTGTGAAACTAAATTTTGATTCTATGATGCATCTGTATTTAAGTAAGTTACGTGTAAATGAATGATACAATCATGAGTTTTTGGTGAAAGGCAATGCAAAAACGTGAAATTGTGTTGACCACAGAATATTTATTATACAAAACATTTTTTATCGTCATATACTTTCATTATTAGTTTTATAGGCATATTTCTTCAATGTATTTTAAAATCAGTGTACACTACACAGTTCACTGCAGAATTCAATATTAAAACGCACGTATTAAACGGGATTATTCCAAAACCCTAGCATGATTCAACCATTAACTCCTTTTGATCTATAAAAGAACGCTCTTCCTTATTTTCCTCGCGAACTTGTGACTCATTCACATCAATCTTCTTTAGATCATCCCGCACCTTCGTTAGGAGCTGATTGAAGTTCGAATTCTTCACGCTAATCTCCGTCTCAGTCAACTTCTTGCTAAAGTCTTCGATCTTCTCGTGCCACTTAAAAGAATCATCGTGCAGGCAATCCACTTTCTTCAAGAGCTCCACGAGAGCCTGCCTAACTTCCGGTAACTTCTGCTTCACGTAGTTCAAGTCTTCGAGCCGATTGATACAGCTCTCGTCCTTGACGAAGTGCTTGACCAATCTGGTGAGTTCCTTGGGGTTGATCGCCGGGGGAGCGGAGGTGCTGGATGAGGAGAAGCGAGCGTTGCTGTTGTTGATGGAATAGGAGGAGCTGCTGCACAGATAAGCCGCGCTGGTCTTGTTGCCGGATTCCAGGCACGAGTACTGGGAAGTGCAAGACTTAGGCACGTTAGAGCTGAAGTCTTCGCTGTCTCGACTGTTCTTTCGTTCACCTGGAGACAGAATCAAGGTGTAGGTTCACTCTGTCTTCTTAACTTATGCACAGGGACTGTGGCGTAGATTTAAGACTGTTGGATTATACAGCATCATAGACTACATTATTACTCCATAGCGCATGATTTCGTTCGCTTCTGACAGCTGTAGTTATGTTGTCGTCCGCTTAAATCACTTAAATACGATTGATTCGTTTATTACATATTACATGTTAAATAAACATCTAAACTCGTAACTATTGGTCCTTTAATGTTCAGTAGTTGAAAGTAGTTTTTTCGATTTCAATACTTTTACAACTTTTTTAGAATTTCAAATTCTACATTGATTTTCGCGTATTCTGGTTTGAAACTTTGTGTGTGAGATGTGATGAGGGTGCCACCCGAATGGCTAATAAAGTATAGAACAGTACTTACAAGAAATCGGGCTGTGATTCATTTTTTTGCGGCTGTATCGACCGTTGTTGGAACTCCCGTTCACCATTTTGGAATTTAGCACAAGCAGTACAATTTTGATATAAAAAAGTGTAAAAATAACTCACATTATAAATGAATAAAATCTCTTAAAAAAATGACGTTACGTGATGGATGTCAGAATGGCAAGAAAAGAGGTTTTATGAACGTTACCTTTTTTGTCTTTGGTGATTTCTTTTGCGCAATTGTACAATGAATGCTTTTTCTTTTAATTAAGTACTCGCATGAGATTTGCATAAAATGGGGGATCTGGTATTTCAATATGAAATATATAATTAATAAAAGATATGAAGATGTAAAAAAAGGTTACAATATATCTGTCTCCCGCACATATTATATACAATATCACATATACAATATTCAGTAATTTTATCTTTTCGATTAAAACAGAAACTTGAAGAGATAAATAGAGGAAACACACATTAATGACTTTTTACCCTTACATGCCAGGTGGTAAGCCGTTTCACCATTTACCAGCACTAACCTGATCTATGTACTTGTGCGGGGAACAGTAGATTTCCTGTATTCCTCTTTCTAGTAGTATATAATATAACTTCACTCAATCGAAGCATTATCGCGGTTTTGAAGACATTAGCTATAATTAAAAAATAATTGTAAATATTACATAAATATAGTCACATACCTGTATTCTTCATTTTCGAACTTAAATCACAATAAAACACAAAGAAATGATTCTTTAAACTTCTAGTTTCTAAGAAAATCGATTTAATACTATCACCAAGCCAATTCCTTCCTTAGTTACCTCCTTCAAATGAAGGTTATACGTTTGTGTTCCAGTTATAAATAGTTCTATACATTAGCATAATCACCATAGAGATAGACAGAATACAATGTTTCCGAAATCGTTTCGTTCGTTTTAAACTTTTTAAAGTAAGAAATGGAGGCGGTCGGCACGGCGCCTACCTTATCAAAAACTAGTATAAAATCCCTATTGTTATCTTAAATATGTCTAAGAGCAGCTGTTTACAATCTATACAAATTCTAGACATGAATAACCATTCATATAAGCAATTAATAGTTAACACAAAAATAGAAATAAAACGGTATTTGCAACACAAGTTTGATTACAAATCATTGATCATCATAGGCTTGTTTTGTTTAGAAATAGTTAACACGCGACAAATTCCGTGCCTGATTAATAATATAAGTAAAATAGTAATAGTTAGCCTCGAGATTTCTAAATAGCGAAACATGTGACACAACGCAGCGATATATTGTTACACCACAACGAAACAAAGGAGAGATGCGGTTACGCAACCAGCAACCAAGTAGCCAGTTCCCTGACCCTGCATTCGTCTCGTTTCATAATGAGATTTCGAAGACACATTCAAATGTTACAAAAGGCTTCAGAACGCATGATAACTGTGGACAATCGTCCGTTATCAGTGATGTTGTTGAGTCGCGATAAGATAGCCAGTCGAAAACACGCCGCCTTTCGGTGGCGACGTGCGCTATGGACCAGGGGAAACCGAAACCCCTGATTAAGAGGCCTGACGTGCTCAGGAAACTCACGGCCGACAGTCTCCTGGTTATCGAGAGAGGCCTCATAGGTGACCTGCCCCAGAAACTGCGCCCGCAACCAGAAGTCCCTTCAAGATCTACAGAACTCCAAGTCGCAAAACCATCAGGCTTTCTCTCCGCTTGTTTACCAATGCCATCGGAGTCTCCGAATACTATTTCCTCCGATGAGGAACCTTCCTCGCCCATGATAAAGAAATCGTTCAGTTTCAGAGATAAGTTTTCGCGAATCAGTTTCCTGGGTAAGAAAGATAAGGTTAAGAATCGGGCGCCTATCGTTGAGGAAGATGACGAGGAGACAGTGAAAGGAAGCGATAATGAGAGTAAAGAAGAGACTAAGGCGAACAAACGGTTCTGGATATTCCGGAATAAGGAAATTGAGACCAGGAACAACCATCGATCGGAATACAAGAGGAGTAAAAGCTTTGAATTCCTTCCAAGAGCAATCGAAGAAGAAGAGGAAGCTCAAAGTGATTTGGTGACCAAAAAAGCCTTGAGGGTCTCTTCATCCTATGTGTTCGGGAGCAGTGATACCATGGGTGATGCCTGGACCTCCAGTGATAGTTTGCAGTTTTCTTCACCAGGCGTTAAACCTGTGGAGGACAACGAAAGTGTGATGTTCATGTTATCAAGTATCAAAGAGTCAGAGTCAGGATCTTCAAAAGGCTTCGACTCCAGCCTTTCCACTGCAACCTCAACGAATTCCAGCTGCGTATTCACTGATATATTTAAAAGGTCTTCCGTGGCAGATTTGCTGGAAGAATTTGACAAAGCTGTCGAACTTTTCAGCGAGAGTTATCTGAGTGACTCTGAGATGTACACGAAGAGCGAAGATAAGATAATAGAAGACCCGAAGAAGGTGAAAAGGAAAAGTTCTTCCTTTTCTACTCTTCCGTCGCAGAAACTTGTGAAGTTCGCGCCAGCAAAACTAGATGACGTAAGTGAGGACTTTAAGAAAGAGTTGTCTATTATTTTGAATAAGAAAAACTTAGTGAAAAGAGTGTCTAGTGGTGCCAGAAGGGGTTCTGTGACGGATTGGTTCGTTCTAGAAGATAAGAAGAACGAAAACAAGTATAAGCAGGCGATGAAGAAACCTAATGCCAGGGTCAGAAGACGCAGTTCTACGAAATATGTAAGTACTTAGGTTAGTGATTTTCCTCGAGTTTTTATACTTTGAATTTCTTAGATTTTCCCATCGCGCAAACGGCTAAAAGAGTCTGATTTATAGAGACACCTAAAGATAGGTGGGAATGTATTTACGAGTATAAAACCTTTTAGCCTTAATATATATTATGTGACCTAACCCGCAAACCACAAGTAATGAACTTTGTGCATTTGCAAAATCATATGGCAATACATAATTGCAAAATACAGCTGTTCTACAGTGACGGAAAACATCATGAGGAAACCAATTTATTCGAAATATTCTTAATAGTCAATGCTTGTAAATGGCGACACGGTTTATCACCTAGCTTTGATGATATCTTATTGACATCCAAATGATATCTTATTTAAAGATGGACATTTGCTGCACAATCGTTGCTGACCGTGGTTTTTTATTTTTATAATTACGTTATTACAGTTAAAGGTTCTTAACGGTATGTCGTAGGAGGTGACTAAAATTCTAAGGCTGAATAGAATCTATAGGCTAACAACCTGTCACCATTGATCCATTATGATATCGCAACCCCACTATTCATGCTGAGAGATATTATCATGTCGACAAAGTTCTGTCCACCCCGACAGACATTAAAGGGATTATAGGACGTAAATGTATATGTATGTAAACACAGCACATAATATAACAACTATATTTACAAACTTAAGACTTACTCGGAAGTCTATACATTAATAAATAAATAAAAATAATGCTGTTATTGTTGTATATATTATTTGTGTACGTAAAAGGGACCGTTATAGTCCGTATATAGTCTGAACAGTGTGTGATATAAGAAAGGCGTGAAAAATTAGCATGCTCATGTAACTGACGAGCCACTGGAGCGAATATGGATGGACGTAGAATGTAATGGCTTGTACCAACTTTATTACATCTTACGTTTATTTACAAACTTACAATCTTATTTATATATCCATATTTAGAAATGTATCTTTACATCTCTGATCTCTGATTACCCCGCCATAATAAAAAAGGGAGTGTGTATACACAAGTCGTGAAGCGTATGTATGTATGTATCTTTACATGACATAGATATAACATAAAGGAATGATTATTTACAAAAAACACTATTTCTTATGTGAGTTACAAAATAATAATTGAATGTAAAAATAAGACTAAATAAAAAATCTAAGCCAGAAGACTGCTAAATTACCGCCATTAAATACGCAACACAATTATTTACTCAAGAACATATACAGTTTCGTGTTGTCATTCATAACCTAGGTTACTTAAAACAACTAAAGAAACAGTATCCAAATAAAAAGCTGTAAAATAAGTCATCTTATTCAATTAGGCTATAAATAGAGTGAGTTCCTTTTCTTCTCTGTAAAATGCCACTACGAGAGTAGTTCATAATTGCGATAATATACGTAGATATTCATAACACATACACCGTCCGTTTTATACAACACAAGTATACTCGTATTTCCGGGCTGAGTAGTAAGCAGAAGCAGATTTTTCAAAGGCTACAAAACCACTACTAAGATATGCTAATGTAATAGTACATCAAGGTTTTTTTCCCTGTAGAGGTGTAGGCAGAGATCACGGATACCCTGTGCGGATACCTATGACAGACTGATCATGACAAACCCCTTTCGCTTCATTATATTATTTCACTATATTATTCATTATTTCACTCATACACCTCCTCACACGCACTCGGCGGTTATAGGTACTTTTTCGATATGGCGTAAAACTTTTTCAATATGGCGTCTATCTGACTGAAATATGTCTTATTTAACTAATGTAATAAATCAGAATCATTACATTCTACGTCTGCAATGTAATAACAACGTATGCATAATTTGGAATAATAAAATTTCTCATTAACACAATATCGCACTGGAATTAATGAAGTAGGGATGTCAAACATGTAAGAAGTTATCGATAAAATAGCATAATAATGTTAAGACTACACTCATCGTCGGTAAAACAAACACGATTACTTCTTATTATTTACAAACATATCATGAGCATTGTCCGATTGATCATGGATTCTCTAAAGGTCTAATCCACTTTTAACAATATACTAAACACCGTAATAGGTACTTTTATATGAATCTTGACGTATAAAGGTATAAATTAGCAGGCCATTTTGTAATCGGAAGAATATATGTATATGTTTCATCACAATGTTTTCATTTGTTTGAAATTGTTTTCACCATCTTGCCGTGAAAGAATAAAATTAGTTGAAAGACCAAAAATTATCCTCCGGGTATTCATTAACCCCGAAACCTTGTTCCAAAGTTTTTGGTCAAAATGGGTAAAACAAGTTCCTTTATCATCTTTTGTTAAAACTGTATTTTGTACATAAAATAAAAACATAAATAATATTTCGATAAAATTCTGTAACGAAACGCACATCACTAATCATTGATCGTTATATACCCGTGAATGTGTTGCAAAAAACTCATTAATATCAGAGTTACACATGTATATGAAATAGTACTTCTAGCATATGCTAATACGGAATTAGTATGCCCGATATGAAATGTGTACATTGCCAAATCATAACTGAAGACTACTATAGTAATTATTACTTAATCTGAAGCTCTGCTATCATGTTTCTAAGAGAGTAAACATGAGCTAGTAAAGACTTGGACGATAGACTATCAAAGTGTCACTAATATTTCATATGAACAATCACAACCAGAAATGGAAAAGGTATTGAGAAGATTTGTACAACCTTAAAAGCAATGATTAGAAGGTATACGAATAGCATCATCTAATTTTTTGACGACCTCCTCAACGCTAATCGTGGGTCCCGAGTTCGATTCCCGGTGGAGGCAGAATTAAGAACTACGCTTTTCTTCTGCTTTCCAGTCTGGTCGTTGATTATATATGCTATATAATATGTATTTATCTATATATTATAAGTATATATTTCTTAAATTTACGTTGACTAGTGCCCTTAATACAACTTTTGAATGTACTTACCAAGGGGCTATTTCAATTGGTGTAATAGTGTCCAAATATTATTATTATTATCTAATAATGTTTCATCGTTAGTTACTCTTTAGTCACTAACTACCTGTCATCTCATAGGCTATTGTGCGATGGGCTAGCACCAATTTACCTTGAATATTAATCCTGAAGTTATACTTACTAATGGTAACCAAGAAGCGTCATAAATATGGAGTACTGGGCCCTTACTCCACTAATTAACTTTGACAGCCACATAACTGCGTCGCTACTGCGTTACTTCTGTGTCTCGGCTGTAAAAGTGGCACTCTGCTAATATTTGGTTTGTGAAATAAATTTTTGTTGTGCCTCAATAGCGAGTCAGTGGCGCTTCAGTCGCAACTCAAGTATAGAAATGTCAATAGTGGAGTACCAAATATAAGGCTATTGAACTGACATTGACGGACATTTGGTTAGTGGAGTAGCTTTTTTGTACTTCAGACGCAGAAGTACTTCAGACGTAGTTCGATAGCGCTTCAGTGGCCAAAATTTGTTTTTTATTACGGCCACTGAAGTATTACAGTATCGATACTGAAGTAATATTGTGGCTAAAATGAATTAGTGGAGTAAGGGCCCTGATTACTCCAACTGGCTTAGGCACGTATTACAAGATACCGGGAAAAACGACAGCTAGGTATTCTATTTAAGTACCAGATTTGTACAGTAACAGACGATGACTAGACATTTCTAAAATAAAACCTAAAAGTAACTGAACTAAACTAAAAAATAACTTAGATTCCTAGCGTCTCTAACCATTTACATTTCAATAACAGTCACGACGTAATTCGCTTTCGGTTTAGACAGAGGCCGCAGTGACCACCGTTGCGTCATTGGCCATCCGAAGCTCATTTACAAAAGAAGTAATATTGTTTAATGTTAAAAAGATTCGATTCGAGATCGTGGTCTACGAAATCAAAATGTAATAAGCAACCTACTTTCATTTTTTAAAACATTGAAATCTCTTTTACTAAGATATTGTTTCAACATTAACATAAATCACGTTACACGATAAAATCGGATACATGCCTTTCCTTTGGTCCAGGAACCGAGATAGTCTGCGAAGTAAATAGAATTCATGTATCACAAGACATGATGTAAATAGTTCAGAATGCATTGATTTTTGATATTAGATGTATAGTCACTTGTTCATTTGATTCTATTTACGTTAAGTCCCTTAGTTACCCCATACGACATACCAGGAAGAATTGCAGCTGATAAACAGTATGCTATTTATACCAGACTCTCATGTTTAGTGTGATATACGACGATATAATCTAATATGGTGTGATAAGGGAGGGTTACAGTTCGAAATAGGATATCGTGAATGGAATTGAATTGAAAATAGTAGACTTTGTTGTTTGGACATAATGTGTGGATGAATTATGACACACTATTGCCAGGATGTATAGTACATAGATAGGTATGGCCATAGTATAACGTGGCTGATTGGGCAATGGGCTGGAAATCTGTCACCAATGTTTCATATGTCATCCAAACTATGCCTTTCATGCTAACAGTGACCTAGGAGATACTATCGTGTCTCTAGTTTCTGTTCACCGCCAAAGGGTTTAGAGGAGCTGAATATATATGTACATATGTAGAAACATATGACAGGTGATTTAGTCGTTAAATATTTTAGCTGTCTAAATGTAATCCTACGAGATGTATTTATCTGAAAATAGGGAGCAGGGATCCTTCTCTACTGAATGAAAAGAAAAAGTTACTGAAGGATAAATATGGCTGTCCATATGATTGGGAAGTGTGTACATAGATACAATATTGATTTCATATTACTAATTAAAACGTGTTTGATATAAATTTTATGTATGTTGCAATGACATGATATATTTACGTATTGTGCGTGCATCAAGCCCGTTAGGAAAAGGAAAATTATTGTAATTGACTAGTTACTAGTCAAGTGCTAGTCTGGCACTACATTGTGTAACCAGCTAGCTGCCGATCTCCTCGGCATTATACTATGGTATATTGTGATCTTGGTTAATGTTGCAAACTCTACTTCTGTACACGATTCTATTAAAAACAAACTAAAACCATAAGCATAATGTGCCTGATAACTGAAAGACTGGATAGAACCATGGAAAAATAGGTATTTATGTATAAAAATTATGTTTAATCTGCATCTTTATACTGTAGTTATGCTGATATATTAAAGATAGCTAGTAAATTGCAAAACAAAACTAAGTTCCCCAAATCACGACGACACGTCTAGAAAAGCTGGTTACATTATTTGAAGTCCCTAACTAGCTTAATACCATATAGTGCGTGCACGTATCACATTGTTGACTTAAAAGTAAAATTGTTTTAATTACCTACCATCTAATGTGATGATATCGAAATTTGCATGCATAATACGAATCTGTTAGATTATATTATGGATAGTATAATTATCATATTTATTTATGTATATGACTGTGATTGAGTCGGTATGGAGGTACATATATATTCATACAAGAAAGGTAAGTTAATAACTAAAGTCAAAATTATATTTTATTTATACAGAAAAGCAAAATAAATATTATGTACAAACTAAAAATATAACTTTTAGAATTAGCTTAAAATTAACGCATTACTTACATAAATACATACATACTCAAGTCTTTTATTCCTAAAGTGGTGATCAGGCCAAAAAGTAGCTTATTAATCTACTTCTCTGTTTGAAATTATCCCCTGCTAGCTGGGACGTAACAATAATACTAACTAGCTGCCGTTCTTTCCTTGTAGGAGATGTCGTAGGAGGAAATTAAGGGTTTAGGGGCAAATGGAATCAATTGGGCGATGGGCTAGCTAAATCACGCAATATTCACGCTAAAAATTGACATTACATTATTAATATTATCCTTGCCGATATTTATTAAGGGACATTTAGTAATAATGGTAATTTAATAGTCTATCGCCCAAAAATACATATGAAGCCCTAATCCCTTAGTCGTGTTTTATAAAATGCTCTGAAAAGGGCAGCTGGTAACAATATTTGGAATCCCTTGCTTACTAACTCCATGCAATTATAATAGTATGCGTACATTGACCGTTTGAGAGTGGAAAGTCTCATTGTAGCACCTAGGTAGTAATTTGTGACCTAGGCATTAGCTTTCTAGACCTAATAACGCGTGCACTGTAATTACCCGATCGTCACCCTAGGTAACAACTGTTGCACTAACTGTACCTAGATTTAGTCTAGTGTTCTGTTATGAGCACTAAGGTTCCCAGGCTGGTTTTTATTGTCAATGGAATGCTGAATAAATGCATTTCTTAATGTTGTAAGCGACTAATATCATCTTACATACATAGATACATATATTGAGACCTGTATGTCCCCCATAGAATAGGCAGAGACTATCGATCGCTACCTGGAATGATCCTGACAAATCTCTTACTTCATTCACCCATTAACCGTCTAATACATGCTCTTCTGTTCTTCACACTATATACACCTGGTTAATAATAATAATAATAACCCGTAATAGAATGTTAGTTAACTTTATCAGGTCAGTGCCTGTATAGTAATTGCCTGTACTAGCAGCTAGTTAACTTATTTCTTATTCCTTATTATTCCCAAGCTAGACAGGGACCATTTTCACTATATTTATTTGCAAAGCAAAACTCTATGTAAGTGTGAACCAAGGTCGTTATTATCAGTAAGGTCATGAGCGTAGCATGAAGCCGACTGTGATAATTAGGTACTATTATTTGCACTGCAGCGATGGAATGGAAACCGCATTCTTTTATAAGTTAAGTATCCGTACCTGTACTTGTAAGACGGATACTTTCAAGTACTTTGTCTTGTCTGAGATTTAAAAATAAATAAAATTCCTTTTATTTACACTAGACGCAGTATTACATATACACAAATAGAGAAATGAATTAATTATATAATAATTTACATTAATGGAACCAAAAGCACATGGCAACCCCGCGCAAGTGTGAATAGGATTTGTCTCAGCTAATGTTGATTTAGTAGGTAGCTTGTTTTAAAGTTTCTTTGACGTAATAATAAGAACGAAAAAAGTTGCATTAAATAATAGGTGAAGAAAGCTTAATCGAAATATTTTATCCAGTTTAGTTGCTTCAATTTATACGATGTATAGCTAATAATTAAATTAGTATGTATATATGTAATAGTAGTATGAGGGAAAACGACGTGAGGTCACCTGTATATTCTTTAGCTTTAGTAACATACAGCATTTACACCTGACTTATTTAAAAACGTTTTCGTTATAGTCATAAACCACTTACTCCACAACACCACATACACTCAAACCTCTGCCTACCCTTACCACATGTATAACTCAATACAGAAACCTTGACAGTTTGCGGTGGGAAGATGATCCCTCGACCTCACCGCATTGCTACGGCATCGGTGATCAGTCCACACCTTAAGCCAATTGAGTCGCGTGGTTACGCCCGTGACCGATTAGGAGATACTTAGAATATAGACTTGTCCATTAGTCATACGCTTGAAGGGTAGTCAGAGGCTTGAGTGCCTATTTTCACTATTGTACATAGGCGCTTTTTGGCAATGAATATTTTTTCCGTGAAGAACAACAAAAACGCAATGAAGATTTGTCAAGATACCGTCAGGAACGTGGATACGTATGTATGTAGCCCAACCTCAATATTTATGCAAATGACTAATAAGTGACCGAGGAGATATTATCGTGTCTTTGAAGTTCTGTCCGCCCTGGAAGGGATTAAAGGACGTTAATATGTATATGTTGATGTTTATATATTTGGTATCTCGCTTAGCCAGGAAGCATTCTATTGCGACTAGTACGATTATAAAAATAGTATGTAGAAATTATATAAATAAACAAGCAGAGAAATGTTATACAAAAATAATAAAAAGGATACAAAAATACTAAACAGTGACAAGAAACAACAAACAACATTCATATTTCTCATAAGAGAGCGATTAATGTTATGACCTATGCGATCATGTTGAAATAGGGGAATAAGTACATACATGTATACATTATATGCATACATAATAACTAACGGGACTTATCGCGTAAGTTTTTATATAATAAAGTTACCTTTATTAACTCGACGTTTCGGCTACGTTGCAGCACCTTGGTCACGGGCAGACTGACAAACGTCGGGTTCATAATAAAGGTGACTTTATTATATAAAAACTTACGCTATAATTCCCGTTAGTTTTTTATCATGATACATACAATATTCCTTTAATCCCTTTCGGGGTGAAGAGAATATCGGAGATGTAATATCTCCTAGGTCACTTATTATTAGCATGAATTTTGGGGTTGCGATGTCATAATAGAACATTGGTTTGTTGCTAGCCCATCGCCTCATAGATTCTATTTATCCCTTGTCGCCTTCTATGGCAGGAGGGGAGGAATGGCAGCTAGTTAGGATTCTTTTTACGTCCCAGTCTAGCACAGGACAATAAACAGGAAGTAGGTATGTGGTTAAAACCATAACGAATCTTCAATAGATAAATGAGCACCTACTAACGTGACAGGCGGTTTGTGTAGCCGTTTGTATTGCGTTCACTGTGTGGATACGCGTATAATAATTGTCAAATGACTTGTATAAATGTGTCAAAATGACGTCACATAAATTTAGAATCAGTCACAACAATAAAAAAAGAAATTAATTATTATCGAATAAAATTACAATATGTAAAATCGAAATTAAATTGTGTAATTTTAATTGTTAAATCGTATTTTTTTCTACATCTAACTACCTTTTCAACAATAGCCGACACTTTTTCTTTTCATTCTCGAAATTCGTATGTAGTAAAAAGTTTATAATTCTTCTTAGTTAGTATAACCGTCGTAATGAGATTTGGTGAAAAATGTCTATAATTAATGTTCACTTAACTTCTGATTAGTCAAAAAGGTCCTGCAATATAGAGCCTTTCTTCTTGGCAAATAAAATTACCATCACAAAGCGATGTACTAGCAACCCCCTGCGTTTATGATTACTTATATAACTAAACGCTTAAGTAACTCTGCCTAACCCACGGGCACAAGAGCGTGATAATACCCACTAATGAGGAGGCATAACAACCTTCCTGCATACGTTACGTGCCAACGTTTCTCTAGTGGCTGTTTGATGCAATTCACGTGCCATTGTGCAATAAATAAATATACATTCACAATGACAGCTCTATTTAAAATTGTGGACTCATTTTGATGACCACTTCGCGAATGGTTAACCACTGCAACAATTATCGTGAAAGGTTCGATTCCTGGTTGAGGTACAGTTAATAATTTTATATGAGGTATATTAGAGTGTGTAATATACCCCTTGATACTTATTCTAATTAATAGACGATTATATGTATATATGTAGAGTGTGTATGAAGAGGTGTCGTTAATGAAGCGAAAGTGATTTGGTGAGATCGGGACAGATGGGGACCCGTAATCTGCCTACCCCTTTACAAGTAGTTGAGCGTGCTGTCTCTATGTTTGATTGTATAAAGGGATGTTTGCATAGTATATTTTATACCTAATGTCATGCATACACATATGAAGGGGTAGGAGTACTTAAAGATTTTGATAAAAAAAAAATTAAAAAAAATTGTTGTTCGAATACTTGTGAAACCTTTGATGTACGGGTATTGAATAGAAAGTAATCACCTGTCTTTCTTCTAGTCATTGACAATTTCGGCCAATGAGCTTTCATCCTATCACCGATTGAAAGATGTCAAGTCATAGTTTCAAGTGTCGAATGTGTTTGCTATGTAGTTGCATTGAATGAGCAATATTTGTTTCAATAAGAATAATTACATACATGTATTCACGCCTCTACGTCCCTATTAGATCCTATTACGGAACGGCAGAGATTATCGATCATCACCTGGATCCTGACAAATCTCTCTTGCTTCGCTCACACCCACTAACCTCCTCATACATGCTCTTCTATTCTTCACACTACTTGAAGAATGTGTCCAATTTTAATAAGAATATTTGTTTCTTTGGATAACTTCGGTCACTATACTAAGTATGATTAATATACATAGTTTTATTATGTCGCACGGGCTTTCAGGGTGTATTAATTGTGCCATCATGGTTGTAATTAGGGTCATTTGGGTCAGAATTAGATTTCAAATATCTTTCAGAGATACCGGGAAAAAGTGTTTTTGTGTGCATCTGGATTGAGGGCCCATTTTTCAAATATTGGACAATCGAAATGAAACTCACAGGGCATTTAGTAAAGAATTAGTAAAAACTATAGCATCTATTCTTAAATTTCTTAAACTTGAAACAAAAAAGTTATTGTCAAAAAACTGTGGCCCTCAATCCAGATGCCAGCATTTTCTAGATCTCGGAAAGTACGAATCCTGGGATAATGCTGTTTATTCGAGGATTTAGTAAAGAATTTCTTAAAAAAATTAAGAAAAACTCAAATCTCAAAAATGCGTTTAATATAGGTTTAGGGCGATTTTGCTATGGCCCTCAGTTCAGAGGTCGCTGACTTTTGGAATCATCAAAAAATTAACATTTCTATACAAAAAGACTAATGTAACTTATATTATCTTGAAGCTCCATGGCTCAATGAATTAGTAATGAAGAAATAACGATACAAAAGCGAATAGTTTAAGAGAAAATGAAATTTGAATTTTCATCTGACGTACAAACTGAGAGCCCTAAACTTTCGACGATATTGACTAAACTAAGCCATCTACACTAGCGTACATAAGGATGACTAATTTTACTAATTTTTTACTAAATCCGTGCAATATTTACATGCCTCTAAATATCACACTTTAAGAGGAAAATGATTTTGAATATTTATATAGGAGAAAATTCTGTAGGGTGACTATGTTATGAAAATAAAAGATATGAAAATGTGGATGAACAAAAATTTCTCGAATAGCGTTTCCATATTCTGAAGTTTTAGCCATTATCATAAGCGATATTAATGGATTCGTATCAAATAATTCTTCTATTTTAGCTTCTGATTTAATTTGCGAATATTTTTATTTATATATATATTTAATCGTACATAGTAATGTATGTATTTTTACGGTTTTTTAAGGTTGATATGTCTATCTGAGCTGTACACTGACAACGATGACCTTTCAGTTTAATATAATCGTTCTGTATTTTACTTTTTTCAAAATCCATGTACGTCTCAATTTAGAATTTTGGCAAATTGTCTGTTTAATCATATCAGACCATTTATATTTTGGTAAAGTTAGGTATGTTCGAAATGAATTGTCTTTTTTTTTTCTTACACGCCGTGACAGGGGTAATCTTTTTTAGTTCATATAGATCTATATCAATTGAGAATCGTTTACACAGAATTTTAAGTTCTCAGCAATTTTCTTTTTGTATAGGGTGTTTTGTTTTTGTTCATTGTCGTTATATTGCTCTAAACAAATGTTTACAATATTCTCAAAAAATTATTTAACCCATTGTTTTAACCATTTAGAAATTGACGCTGCATTGTGTGAATATCTTTCTTTTTCATTTATTCATTGTGTGATATTGTGTGAATATCAGGCCATAGAATTTGTAAATAATTATTGTTTTTATTACTTCAGACTAGTTACAAGAAATTTTGTTTTTTAATATGGTATTTTATATTTCAACCTTTCTGTAAATTCGACGTAGCTCATTCATTGATGGATTGATTCTGTATCAATGAGTACGAATTTCAAAGCCTGGAACATGTACTATTATGGAAATTAAATTTTCTATTTGATTGTTTGTGTTGTATTGTGATTGGATAACTTGTGCTCCGCAATTGTAAAGATGATTACTCGAACCTGAAAACCCTGCAAAGATTAAAGTCACGAAAGTGTCTGTATACTTTTATATAGTTTACTATTAATTTATTTGGTGATTCCGGTTTATGCGGCGTTACAGATAGTGTGTTGTATTGTAGCTAATATCTTTGAATGTGGTTATTGTCAATAAAGTGCTAATAATCTATGTTTATATTTCATTAATAACATTTCTATTTATTTTTACGCAACAAATAAAACCGTAACATATTCGTCATATACCTTGTACATACCCTCAAAGACATGATAATATTTCATAGGTCAATTTTTAGCATACATAAATATTAGGGTTGTAATTGACACATTACAGAACACAATATTTGAAGTTTTCACATTGACTTTCAAAGAATACATGAATAAATAGACGATTGTCACACTGATTCTACTTTCAAACGGACTGATCACTATCTCCACCATAGATAAGTGTTTGATGACTTTGCGTAGGCAATTTAATCTCCAATCCTAGCTACTTTGGTTCATATGTATCTTTGTATTTGGTTCGGGACGTCGAATACTTTTTTATATTTACACATAACATAGTCACCCTACAGAATTTTCTCCTATATAAATATTCAAAATCATTTTCCTCTTAAAGTGTGATATTTAGAGGCATGTAAATATTGCACGGATTTAGTAAAAAATTAGTAAAATTAGTCATCCTTATGTACGCTAGTGTAGATGGCTTAGTTTAGTCAATATCGTCGAAAGTTAAGGGCTCTCAGTTTGTACGTCAGATGAAAATTCAAATTTCATTTTCTCTTAAACTATTCGCTTTTGTATCGTTATTTCTTCATTACTAATTCATTGAGCCATGGAGCTTCAAGATAATATAAGTTACATTAGTCTTTTTGTATAGAAATGTTAATTTTTTGATGATTCCAAAAGTCAGCGACCTCTGAACTGAGGGCCATAGCAAAATCGCCCTAAACCTATATTAAACGCATTTTTGAGATTTGAGTTTTTCTTAATTTTTTTAAGAAATTCTTTACTAAATCCTCGAATAAACAGCATTATCCCAGGATTTGTACTTTCCGAGATCTAGAAAATGCTGGCATCTGGATTGAGGGCCACAGTTTTTTGACAATAACTTTTTTGTTTCAAGTTTAAGAAATTTAAGAATAGATGCTATAGTTTTTACTAATTCTTTACTAAATGCCCTGTGAGTTTCATTTCGATTGTCCAATATTTGAAAAATGGGCCCTCAATCCAGATGCACACAGTGTTTTTAATGTATGCTTTTTTTAAAGTGACAGGGTATAGATAAATTAAAAACTAGGAGACCAAGATTTTATCTAAAGTTTCATACTCTTCGCTTGTCATCTTTTCTAAAACGGAAGTGGAGGGCCGGTTAATCTATGTTCAACGGTACCTTCAGATGAATAGCGACATTACCGCGAGAAAAGCGTTGCCAACAAGCCAGACAAATCATAGCTCCACAAACGATTACTGTAGTAGCACAGAAGTGAAAGTGCACGGAAATAGTCGAAACAAATTGTGTGCGGAATAAAATCGTAATGGCCGCCGCGAAAAGGCTGGACGCCATATTGGATTGTTGTTGGCGTCATAACGCACGCTTTTGGAGGGAAATGTGATTTAGTTAATGTTATTGGCGTGTCGTAAGAGGCTACTAAGGGATAAGGAGTAAGTACCGGGTACTGGAAAAGGAAAACATCGTGAGGAAAGTTCGTAGCCTATTCTTTTGGATAGGTCGGTGTTTTGAAATGGTCGTTGGATAATAGAGATAGGTGTTGACTATTTGGTCAAGTGACTTTTCAATGTTGGTTGGCAGATATTAAAGGACAGTTTAAAGATATGTTCCTTTACTTCATATGAGTATTATGTTTAGAATGCAATAAGGGTAGTTGAAAATTAGCGTATTAATATAGGTAGTTGCAGGAAAGGGTCGGCGTGCGTTTCCATTGGGCATAAATCACCAAACTTTCTGTTATTTGGGTACACATTTCTTTCGGCTAGCTGTTACTGGATTATTGGAAATAGTAATCTCTTTCCACAACCCCACAGCCTCGGCAGATCTTTCACGTTATCCATGACCTCCTGTCAGTTTGTATGCTGACTATAATATTAACTGAAACTAATCGATAATGTTTATTTTACTAATTCTGCATAAACAGATGACGGTAAAATTACCACCTATGTATTATTTATTTAACAACAAGAACAAATACCATCCCTGACCCGTTTGCTAGATCATCACATAAAATATTAACATAAAAATTAAAACTACCTACATTTATGTTATTATGTTAAGTTAGATTGGTGAAAACTTCCTAGAGAACTTCATAAAGATAAAACTGATTACCCAGGGCTCTAACCACTCCAAAAGGGTAAACTAGCATGATAATACATGCGTGTTTTCCCTAAATTCATTACGTAGAAGACTAAAAATGAGCTCAATGTCTGTAAATAGAGGAAGTGGGCGGGGCTATCGATTTCAACTAAATCTCTACGTGACCTTCGTTTGCAGAGTAATAGAGCAATTTTTATTCTTATATTCAGCATCGTTGGCGTACAACTTCTAGTACTGATATAACAATACTATAATAGAATTCTTGTTTTGTTAAGGGTATTTATGTGAGTGAAGTGGAAGGGCGGTTACGTAGGGGCCGGCCAAATAAGACATATGACAGTCAGATAGACGCTATATTGACAAAGAGTGACGTAAGGAGTATCTATAACCTCCGAGTGTGTATTAGAAGATGTATGAGTGTCAATGAAGCGAAAGTGGTCTGCTTGGATCGGGACAATTGGGAATCCGTGATCTCTGCCTACCCCTCTAGAGGGAATCAGGCGTGATGTGTATGTTTAGTTAACCATGTAACACGTTATGATACTTCTCCATATCGAAATTTCGAATATTGGGCAGTGATGTATTATACTATCGATCCTTTTTCAATTAAAACTCATTACAAAAGCATATATGTAACTTGATAAATGAACTTGATAATCGCCATTAATCATCCTCGCTTAATATATTGATCGATGGTGAACCAATTAGCTATGTAGTCATACTTATATTCATACATCATCTTCTTCCCAAACGACTGACTATCTAACTGATAGAGACTGTCTATCACCACCTTGAACGATCCTTTGTAGATATATCGCTAAATAACATCAGATAATCAGCCGAAGAATAATTAACTGAATCTTTGCAAGAGAATAGTGTTTGTAAAGGCATAAAGATGTACATTCAATTGTATGTTAGGATGAGGAAATACAGAAATTATTTCAGAATTCTCGTAAATTATAAGATTAACATCTCTATCGTTTTTCAGTTATTGTCTCTACATATCAGATATCAGTCTTATACTACCTTTAAACACCCTCTGCCTACCCTGTCAAGGTGTAAACCCGTGTACATACATCAAGCAGTCAGTAGGGAGCGCTTTTTACGTAATAATTCACAATGAAGATGAATTGAATTGAATCCGAGCTGCGTCCCGCGCTATAGAAATTATTCACAACCGTGCCAGACCGTGACTGAGATTAAAAATTGCGCAGATGGAACGTTTTATATTATTTTAATATTTACCTTATTAAGTCATATTGTTATAATGTTACATAGTTTCCTTGCCTGTATGTTTGAGAAGTTATAAGAGTTTGATGATTGTTGTGATGGATTTTGTAGAAAGAAATTAGATATAATATTTATAACAATTCAAGTAATAAAGATTATAAATAGGTAGTAAAGAGAGAAGTAAGAAAGGTAGTGAATAATAATTATTTCTCATAACGAAAATAGATCTTAGTAGTCTCTATAAATATAAGCGTTCTTTTTATCTCTAATTTATTTCAAATTCAAACTGAAAAATCTCTTCAATGCTGAAATGTAACACATGACTTAATTAGTGTATTTTATCCCAATCATGGAATGTATTCACTAATCATACAGTACATTCTTTAATTTAATTAACAACCAAACACAATACATACCATCTGTACACTCAGTCATTGACTCTAACCGTTCACAAAATAAAAATAATTTCAGTCTGCTTGCGTTCGTCAGAGAGAACGCACGTCCATTTTTACAATTTTGTTTTTGTAAACAAACCGCTACCATCTTGTCAACAACTAACTGTGAATGGAAATAACATAAGTGTACCTTCACAAGATCGGACGCTACCCGCCATCTTTACCAGCAGTGGTGGATAGAATTGCAGTGTATAATGTGTTTTTGTGTGTAAAGTAGGTTTTTGTGTGTGAAAATGGCGCATTTAACGTTGAGATACCTGGATGAGTTGTCGTTTGTACTGAATAACAGGAACAGCTTGGCTTCCCAGACCAAGGCTTCGTCTGTTGGCGACCTGCTCACCGCGGAGGACGATAGATATCCTCAGGTATTCATAACATACCTATACTACTAACAATAACATACCTAGTTTCATACCTATTCTTCGGTCAATTCAAGCCTTTAAACGCGTTAACATCATTTTTCTTGTCACATTGGATGCTGACTTGACTATCTGGTGAAAAGTGGGTTCAACGTGACTTTTCCGCAATTGCGGAGATGTTCGTGAACTACTTACCCCGCAAGGGATTATGGTCGTGAAGTGTATGTACCTATATTACCTAATCATCACGACCGTTTTCTCTTAGAGGGTGTACAACCACATCGAACCCAGATAGACATCATCTTTGTGATCCGTATTTTAAAAACTAACTATTGTTTAATCTGTGAATATTATAATACCTGTACACGTGTATAAATGGTGTACATACACACGTTACCATGTTACCCTAACTAATCTCATTATTATGCCGTTTTAGAATATCGGTAACACGTATCGACTCATAACCCAATGGGTTCCTTACAAATGCCTATACGAAAGGCAGGTAGTTAGAAGTAATAGGCATAGGATACTCCCATTATGTAGACAGATAATACCCAGCTGTTAAAGTTACGAAAAAACTTTTACCTGCCCTTAAGGGTGGAACAAGTAGTTTTTGTGTCAAATAACGACAGGAAGGTTTTTTTAATTCTATAAATAGTCATGGTTAACTTACGTTTTTGTATAATGTATGTAGATACAAAGAAAGAAAGAAAACACTTTATTAAACTATATAGAATAGGTTACATAGGTACAAACTTTAAATAACATAAAGAAAAACTTTGATGCAGTAACTAAAAGGTGCTGCCTCAGTATACGATGCAGCTAGGCTGCATCACTGGTCCTCCGGCTGCACCCGATTCGGAATCTGTCACAAGGTGCATGTAATAAATAATAAACATAATTACGCAAAATTATGTAATTACTAATTATATTAAACATCGTAACAATAATTTACAGTTAATAGAAATTTGTACTTTTTTACTGTTCTCTATTTTAATGGGTGTGAGAAAAGTAAGAGAGATTTGTCAGGGTCGTTTCAAATGGCGATCGATAGTTTCTGCCTATACCGTTGGGGACGTAGAGGCGTGAATATACAGCATGCACTTAAGTAATATTTCTTATCAATAGACAATGGGTTAGTATTATATTCCTTCTAACATACACATACAATTGTGAAGTCAGTGATTTATAAACAAAGTAAATAAACACTTACGCGACTTTTATCCATTGCGAGGTAGTCAGAGGTTTGTGTTTCCATCTCCACAATCAAGGACATTGTGTTTCTATGGCCACCTCGAACCCTCCAACCAGATATGTAGTCAGTTCTTAATGTGACCGGTTGTAAACGGTGTCGTCATTTACAAATAGTTTTTCGTGAGTATAGTTTTAAGAGATTCGTGATTTATTCTCATGATTAATAACTAACGGGACTTATCGCGTAAGTTTTATATAATAAAGTTACCTTTATTAACCCGACGTTTCGGCTACGTTGCAGCAGCCATGGTCACGGTCAGACTGTCGATTCATATTTCTTCGCCTCCACCGCAGCGCCCTGTCAGATTCTTCTCCGACTACCCTCACTGCTAATTTTTTATCAATAACTAGTCTAACTAGAAAACTTAGTATTGAAACAAAAATGTATGTTTAGTTTCATGTTGGTTCTTCTCCAAGCTAGGGCTTCCGAACCAAAGGTAGAGTCATAGTTGTAAGACAACCAGCGCCACTCAATATATTTCGACGTTCAATAAATGTACTATTACTGTGCTTATATTGAATAAAAAATCTTTTGACTTTAACCTGATAGTCAGCACCCAACGGGGCAGATAACATTGTTACCATAAGTGCAAACATACGTAATAATTATAATATGTTAAGGTGTACTTGTGCTGACCATTACCTATCCCGAAGAATAGGCAGGTTTCTTCACGTTGTTTGCTTTCGCCATAAATGTCATAACTATCAAATGCTCTATGGCTACGGATAAATGATATTCATTGGACGATAGGCTGATAACCATCAACTTCTACCATGTGACAAAAGCTTTAAAATATGTTATTCTATCCACTCCTTAGTTAATTATGAAAGTTATTGTATCTATATAATATTTATATGCTCAAAAGGACATCTTATCTTATGTACCTCAATATACCGCTACTCTCTCACACATATACGTACGTATGAACCCTGTCCACCTCGTAAGCGAAACCCGTTTGCTCATGGGAATCTTCCTACAGGATGGCTTCGCTTCATTAACCACCAACGGGTTCTAAACCTTATATGGACCTTAACAAAACCAGAATAACTTGGTCCCTTCAATCGAACATTTATTTAACGATCAAGTGCCACTGTAGAATGGTTTTCGTAAAAGGTATATTTGTACCATAACAAAACCAGAATAACTAGATCCCTTCAAACGAATATTCAGTTATAGTTCAAGTGTCAATGTAAAGTGGTTTTTGTAGTAGGTATTTGTATATGTATGAGATAGATACTTAGAAGACCAAGGCTCCAAGTCTACTAATGCATTTTAGAACAATCGTAGTTAAATTTTGACACTTTTGCTATTCAACGAAAAACTTCACTTTGATACTGAAGTGATATTAATCTGATATTTAGCAAATAACAATTGTGGACTTGGGTTCCAGTGTTTTGTTTGGGACGTAAATATTCTTAACCAGTTGCCTTTGAGTATGAAAGAAGACACTTAGGTACTAAAAGTAGTATAAATCTATTGTGTGATGATTACATGAACAGTATTCCATGCCCTACCATCACAAGCTCTATAGTCATGCTACAGCTGACCGAGAAGATATATGGCGAGGAATTTTGTTTATTTCTCGTAATAGGCAATAGTCAGTATCTATATTCTGTACTATGGTTTACATTTGTTACGTTAGATATTGATTATCAGGTAATAAGTTGTTTCGAGTGACCTAAGACCATCTCATTAGTTAATGTAATTGTAATTCTGTCCACTATATTAAACATTAAGTCTTGAATATGTGTTTATAAATAATGTATGTTTAGTAATGGAGTTTTTAATAGTATTCCACCTATCTTGAATACCAATTTTTTGCATTTAATATAGTTATTAGCATTTCATAGATAGTGATTTTATATGAATAACTATTTAATGGTTTATGTATGTGTAACTTTCTGATTGTTTCTCAAGATTAAAAGCCCATTCTACTGCAATTATGTACGTAGAAGTGGCTTTTCTTATTCTTGGGAATAGTCAATATATTTTGGGAATAGTTAATAATTTATACGGTGAGGGAAAACATCGTGAGGAAACCTACCTGTTCCCCGAACAGGTAATAGTTACTGCTTATAAATGGCGACATGGCTTACCACCTGTCACATTGAGTATTGACTATCTGGTTAACACGTGGGTTCGAGGTGTCCATAGAATTACTACCTTCGCAATTGCGGAGATGGAAACCTGAACCTCTGACTACCCCGCAAGGGTTAATGGTCGTGAATGCGTTTGTTTTTTGTTTTTGAAAAGTCAATAGTCAGCGGTTACCCCAACAGGTAACACTAGTCAAGATGGGTGCTAGCTATTGTGTAAAGTGGGTACTTTTTGAGACTATTCCTCTATAAACTGTGGTCTCTGCCTGCTCTATGGGATTATGATCTCTTCCTACACCTCTTGAGAATCATTTGTTCCGGGATGTTACAGGTGACAGGTCGCTAGCCTATCGCTCAACATATTTATTATCATGTATGAATAGTTACTGACTGAATGTGACAAAGACAATAAAAAATTAAATAGTTACATAACTAGTTATAGGATGTGCATTCCACCCTACAATAATCTCAGCAGAATGGTATATAGTTGCTATTTATATATTATCTTTTGATTTCGGCGTAGCTCAATCTTTGTTGGCTTGACTTTGTGGGTACTGTGTTCAAATCGCAGCGCATGTACCAATTAAAATGAAGTTTTTTAAAAGCCTAACTTTTGTAATTATTAATTTGTGTACATTTTACCAAATACTACGGTAAGGGAAAACATAGTGAGGAAACCTACCTGTTCCCCGAACAGATAGTAGTCAGTGCTTGTAAATGGCGCACAGTGGGCTAGGAGACGTTCGTAGCGCGCAATAAGTATTTAGTTCATTATTATTTCATCATTGTTTATTTTTTAAGTTCTTATGTAGGAATTATATTTAAAATGACACGTTAAATGAAGAAAACATTAAAAATAATTTATACTTTATTAAATAAAGCCATTTCGTCAGTATCGAAAGAATAACAATTAGATTAATAAAATAAATAACGTTGTCACATTGTTAAACTACAGTTTAACGGTATTTATATATGTACAATAATAAAAATTTGATTGTCAATTTAAAACTCATCATTGTATATGCATAGGTAGTGCCATGATTAATAAAAACAGTAATTCATCATCATCGGAACTATCAGATATCTCCGAAAAAGCACCACTTTGATCATAACAAGGGGCTTTAAGTAGAGGTAAAGCATTTGATTCTAATGTTAATTTATGCTTATTTTGCTTGTTTTTTATCCAAATTTGTGATATGATGGGGTCAGAAGAGAGAATCAGATAGTTCATTAAATCTTCGTTTGTATGGTTACTGGAATCTTTTCTTGTCCTATGTTCTCTTATGAACTTAAAATCTTTGTTTTTCGATTCCTGTGCTTCTTCACCTAGTTGGCCTATTGGTAAAATAGCATGATTAATAATCTCAGCTCCATGGATTAGTATTTTTAGCCGTAGATCTGTATGTTAAATAAGTTTCTTTACTCGATTTAGTGTTTATTATTAAAGATACTGCTTCTTCTGGTGTTAATGGTATAGGCTGAAGCTTTTTAGTCTTAACAGAAAAATAAGATTTTTTGTACACCTTAGCTCGTTTGGGTGATGCGGGATTAGATACTTCTCCTACTACTTCAGCTGCGGTCCGTTTACCAACCTTCCTAAGGCTAACTTGTGTAGCAAATGCCAATTCTTGGGTACTAGAATTAGTAACCAAGTTTTGAATTCTTAGCTGCTTTGCTCTGGCCTTGCATTGGTCGAACGATTTTCTAGGTCTGCCCATTTTACATGAATCGGGTGTTTGACTATTCTCTTCTGCCTTTTCTATCGAAATACTCGATTCCAACCAGCTTTTGTGTTTAGAAACAAAATACATTTTATTTCTTTTACATGGCTTCCAACGTTTTGCAATGTTTTTAAAAAATCTTCTAATTTTGGCTTAAGTTCAGCTCGGGATACTTTAGTTTTGTCAAATGCGTAATCGATTAACTTTTCCAATACTTTTTTCCTACTCAAAAGCTTTACACTTGCCCATTTTTCATAAAGCTCCATATTTGTCAATGATACCTTTACAACTGAAAAAATAAATAAAAAATATTTGTAACGCCTAGTAGCGCTCAACTCCTGATTTACTTTTATGATAGATAAGTAAGCTACAAAAAAAACATAAATTTAGAGTGTGACATTGTGTGACATTTTTTAAAACCTTCGTTGTTTTCGGATTTCATAAAAAATAGGCAGTGTTTACTGTACTAACTGACAAGACATAGTAATTTACTAAAAACTTACCCTTATTAGTCTCAGACATAATCTATAATAGTATTTTACACAACTGCTTTAGTAAAAAAATATTTACGGTTAAGATAATACACCAATAATAAACAATAACTGAGCGCGTTATTTAACAACAAAACGGCAGTAATTAGCAAACGGTCACAATGACTTGTTATTATGTCAAACATACTATAGATATGGAGGTACTTTACTGTACGTTAGTTAGTACTATTATTTAGGATCCCAGAATAACCACACTTTTGTCAAAATATGACAGTTGCTCAATTGGACTTTTTGCGCGCCACAAACTCATTCTAGACTATAGTGTGGCGCCACGGTTTACTACCTATCACATTGAGTACTGACTAGTTATCCGTTCAAGGTGGCTATAGAATTACTACCTTCTCAATTGCGGTAATGTACATCTCAACCTCTGACTATCCTGCAAGGGTTAATGGTCGTGAACGCGTTTGTCTTTTTTGTCATAAACTATTCCAAACAGGGGACATTAACCTATTGTTCTTGACGTGGGTGAACTGTACTGTAACGTACTAATAATGCTAATGTAGTTAATTACAATGCCTTTGTTTTTGCTAAACTAACTAGTTACTTATATTATACGAAGACATGTTAGTTTGAGACTTATTCCAAAATAGAAAGCATCATCGGGAAGCTGAGTAAGGTCTCCCTACTTGAATTATGAGGCGACTAAGGTACTATGGCTTGTCGAGCGATAGGTCACCATCCAGAACTAGTTATAACTATTTAAATTTTGTAAGTTATGTACTAAATATACAATAGAGTGATGCAAATTTTACAGTTATAGTGTCTAAACTATATGGTCCAAAATACGTGTTATTTTATTATGCAAAATTTGCATGAAATGCATTTTATATATGTGGATAATGGACCAGGAGTTATTTGAATCTATCGAGTGATGGATTAGCAATTTGTCACAAACTTTCGACATTAATTATAACCAATAGTATTCTTATATCTATGCCATTACGAACCCCTTAGTAACATGCAAAATATGCCAAAAATAATTCTCCTAACCTCCACACGTTTATAAAAGGACAGCATTTATACGTATGGAGTGTGTATGTAGACAGGAAACACCGGGCGGATGAAAACAATTGGATGATTCGAGTGACATTGCGGGGAGACCACTTATGGTATATTATCCAATTACGCCCAATGTGGAAACCTGATTTTGTTTTGGTTCACAATTTGTGTGGTGTAACAATTGTGAAAGGCATGACTGTTTACCCTTGTGGGGGATAAGGTTTGAGTGGGAATGATTGGGTAAATAAAGGGTCTGGGTAACATTTACGCTGGTCTATGTAATGATTAAGATGTGGTTTTAGCTTCTATGTAAGTAACTAACTTACCTAGAAGATAGTTTCGAAATAGTTAACTACGTCACTTTTATGAAGAATGAATAGTTGATTGCTAATATCTAAACATTAAAGTATCATTCAGTATGTGAAACTATTGACTAAATGCGTTAAGAGTTGTATGGATTTTGTCAGGATCGGGACAGATGGGGATCCGTGATCTCTTCCTACCCCTCTACAGGGAATCAGGCGTTATGTGTATGAATGTAGGTGTATAGCTGTCAAATCAAAATGTGGTTTGCCAGGATCGGGTATCATGAGGATCCGTGATCTCTGACTACTCATCTGCATTAAGACTGGCGTGATACGAGTTAAAATATGTATTGTTGACAGCACTGTTTATTCGTTCCTGGTTGTTATTGTGTCACTTTCTTCACATTTATTCAAACTAGACAAAGTTATGTAGTTACATCTAATGCGTGCATAACAATATTCGTATAAATAAGTTCCGTTATTACAATGTCTTCAGCCTTTACATTGCGTGCACCGCCCTCTGTTATTGGCGACACGAGTGTGCCATCACGTTAATAGATATAATTGATACTAATTTCATGTGACACATTCACGGTGATACGTTATATTAGATTGACATTCAACATGGATGTAGGAAACGGAATAACGTGGATTAAGAAAGAAAATATTTACGGATACAACATAACTAAATTAAAATAAACAGGTTCCTATCACGTTGGGTGCTGTCTATATAGTGAAACCTAACATAAACTAACTTCTTTATAACTAATTTCGAGTGACCCATACCTAACATGTCTTCGAATTTTCGGAGATGGACACTTAAGCCTCTGAATACCCCGCCAGAATAAAAAAGGGAGTGTGTATACACAAATCGTGAAGCGTATGTAATAGAGAACAAAGGAATAACTATGAATACTTATACAAACACTCACTCCCTTTCTTTATGGAAAAGTGGGTAGAGATCACAAATCTTTATTTTTCTATCCTGGTAAACTACTTCATCTTCACATTTAATATGTTCCGGAGTTTCTTGTTGGTTCTTCTCCGACACAGGGCTTCCGAACCAACGAACGGTAGAATTTCAATGATAAGAGACAACCAGTGTCAGGCAAATGTTCTGACTTTCAATGAATGTACTGCACTTGTACTTATGTTGAATAAAAACATTTGACTTTGACTTTAATAAGTAAGGGATATTTAATTGCTGTGAGTGAGGCAAGAGAGATTTGTCAGGATCGTTGGAGTTAGTGAATAATAGTGTCTACCTATCCCGTTAGTGAAGTAGATACGTGAATATATGTATGTATGCAATTACGTGTAAATGCGTGAGTAATATTAAAATCGATGATCGTAATACTATACGTCGATAAATAATTCATGATGTGATGTATGCTTCACGGCTCAGTGCCGTAATTACTAGGTTCGAACCCCGGAAGGAATATGTATTTGGAATCAATCAGATTTATACATACATACACATCACGCCGATTCCCTGTAAAGAGGTAGGCAGAGATCACGGACCCCCATCTGTGCCGATCCTTACAAATCATTTTCTCTTCATTGACACTCATACACACTCGGCGGTTATAAGTACTCACCATTTTTCGGATGATCAAGAAGTTTGAGGTCTTACCCACTAAGCTACAGCCGCATATAATCTCTTTCTGTTTTTCTTTTAAGTCGTAAATAAAGCGCTAACTAAATATCTTTCTTTCCGTGTATCCTAAGAGACTCTGACTCTCTACATACATACATGTTATAACATAATACATACACATCACGCCTGATTCCATGTAGAGGGGTAGGTAGAGATCATGGATTCCCATCGGTCCCAATCCTTACAAACCATTTTCTCTTCATTGATACTCATGCACCTTTACATACACACTCGGCGGTTAGTTATAGGTACTTGTTATAAATATTAGATAATAACTATGTATTTTTTATCACGTAGAATTCATTTATTCTCAAAATTAGCAAAACATCACTACACTAAACTTACTAACTACAACTAACTATAGTGAAACAGTATCGGGTGACTAAAACTATACCACCAGTAGTTACTTATAGGGATTACTGCTAATCCGAAAGGGCTTACCATCCGCTTACACACTCGGCGAGTATAGGTACTTTAGCCCTGACCCTTTTCACAACATCATTTATATGTGTCATGTGTTATTAAGGTTACATTGTGTACCCTACCTTATCTTATACCTTACACAGATTTTAAATGTAAAAGTATACATACATACACATTACGCCTGACTGAAGTGATATTGAACTACGACTGTGCTAAAACGCATTAGTAGATATAAGCTTTTGGTCTGTACTATTACAACATTGTAGTTACTAAGTTAGTATTCGACCTTTGATCTCAATTTCAATCGATAGTAAAAGGGCAGGTTAGCTGTTAAACAGTTAAATTCACTTAAATGTCGTATTTCGTTTAAATATATTACTTTGTATAGTTGGTAAGCTTGTAAAAATTTCTTACCTAAACATGACTTGGGTGTATATCGTGTCTCCGCGGTTCAGTCCATTTTTATGGGGATTAACAGACGTGAATGTATATTATAAAATGTCGCCTGGAACGATCCTGATAAATCTCTCTTACTTCACTCACACCCATTAACCTTCTCATACATGCTCTTCTGTTCTTCATGCTGCTAACACCCATCTTGAAAAGAATAAAATCTAATAACTAGTCTTAGTTAACTAGAGAGTTAAATATGCTATGGTTATTAAAAATAACACTTTCACTCTATATAATCTGTAAGATATTTTATGTAAATAGTTAATTAGTGTGATTTTATTAATTAAATTCAATGACGGAACTTTAAACAGTAAAAGTGTGTGTTCCAACTGTTTGGCTTAGTGCTTGCGAATCTGAGGTCCTAGTTTTTATTCCTTTTTAGAATATGCTTTGTTTAAATAAGTGTTCTTTTCTCTATATCACTTAGAATACTGGCTTAAAGGTTATCTTATACGAGTATTTACATATATGTACATATATAATAGTTACTATATTATTGCATGTAATAACATGAAAAAATATATTTCCTAGATTATGTCCAACCCCAAGAAGAATAGAACAACATTACTGTATGTACGAGTATGTATGGATGTGTAATTTTATCAGATAAAACTAATATTCTTAAGACGTTTATTCAACAACCCAAGATATTAAGATGAAAATATTTAATTGTTATATTTTTATATTATATTATTATATTATATTTTTGACGACCTCCGTGGCGCGATCGGTTAGACACCTGAACGCTATTCGTGGGGTCCCGGGTTCGATTCCCGGTGGAGGCAGAGTTAAGAACTACGCTTTTCTACTGCTTTCCAGTCTGGTCGTTGATTATATATGCTATATATGTATTTATCTATATATAATATGTATACATTTCTTAAATATACGTTGACTAGTACCCTTAACACAAGTCTTAAATGTACTTACCGAGGGGCTAGTTCAATTTGTGTAATAATGTCCAAATATTATATTAAATATTAAAAATATTATTATATTATTAACTAATATTATTATTATCTAGTAATTTTATTATTAATTATTTCTCCTCGATACTGTAATACTAAAAGTAATCTAGCAAAAAATATTTAACCAAGTAGAAAAATATCTCCTAAGTTAAGTCCACCCCTAAAACGATAACCAACGTGATCATATCTATGTATGTGTAGTTTTAAATGACATATAAAACCAACAGCTCAGACATTACATTTAACTACTTAGAAAACTCCACTAGGTTTGTATGTAACAATACCAATTTGTATGTGTATGTGTTTGTATGTCTATGTTGTATGTATGTATGTGTGTCTTTTGTTCTCGATGAAAGTGAATGTAACCTCGCACACAGACGCTTTAAGATTGCGGATTAAGTACAGTTCGATATCGTCACGACTTCAGTAACTGGTTGGGTAGGTACAGGCTTCAGATAGTTGATATGTCATTCTATAATATTGAGTACCTGGATAGTCTGGATCGTAAAAAGATTGCGAACTAGATGTTGTTAATCCATGTCGTAGTGGAAAGAAAGTCAGTTATTTCACTTTATATAAAATTTTTTTTATTTTACAACGGAACTTATCGCTTATTTTATAAACAAAATAGTTATTACCTTTGCTACATGACGTTTTTTCAAGTTTTACAACACTAACATGAGGAGTATGAATGTGCATAGAATACCTATTTATTTATGGATATATATCTGGGACGTAAATAGAATACTAACTAGCTACCGTTCTTTCCGGTATTCAGCCTTTCGACTAAGGGTGGGTAAAGATGTGTCTTATTTATCTACGTTTTAAGGTCATCACAGACTAGTGGTAGAGATCACGAATTCCTATTTTTCCCAATCCTGACTTACAATTTTCGTTTCTTTGACATCCAAAGACAAAGACAAACGAGTTCTCGACCATTACCCCTTGCGGGGTAGTCAGAGGTTCAGGTGTCCATCTCCGCAATTGCGAAGCTAGTAATTCTATGGCCACCTCAAACATCTTTGACATCCATACACCTATTCAAACAAACTCATTTAAATATACCTAAATATACCCTGCCGACATTCACCCAATCCATACAACTCCTCATACACACTCGTGTATATATATAGCTACGTCATTCCATTCATCCACACGTTGTTTTCAAACAAAATTGGTAGTTACGTTGTATAAAAGGAGAAGAAAAGCACATATGTGGCTTGTTTACTTAATACTTGCCATTGTCAAATTTTATTGCGTTCGTTCAATGTGTTGTAATGTAGGGTTTGAATAGCTTTGCGTGTGTTCGTATTTATAACATTATACGTAATATGATATTACGAATTTAATAAATTCGGAATATATATGTACACTCAACGCTAAAACTGCAGTCCCAATAACTCTTTATAAGGTTTACGTTTATAGGATCAAAAGTGTTTTTCATTTCGGAGCACGCGTACGTATGGTGGCCATGACAATGCACAGTGGCGCCAGTTTTAAAATGTAAAATATTGTCTTTTGTTCTTATACTTAAACTTAAACCTTTTAAAAGTTGCTGGGACTGCACTTTTAGTGCTGACTATATATAATATATTGAAAAACGGTTCTGATAACTACAAGCTTTTCTGTACTTCACGTTTGTGGGTACATTTAATTAATTGTTTTCTTTTTGTTTTAGGTAAGTTTCTTTGATACTAAGAAAACCTAACCTAGTTCCTACGTAAGTATTTAGCATTAATAAATCTAACTAAAATTAAGTATTTCTAAGTAAAGTGTTAAAATTCTTACATCTTTGCTCTCAACAGTTATATTATGCAAGGTTTAACACCTGTCACCTTGAGTATTGACTATCTGGTCAACACGTGGCTTCGAGGTGTCCATAGAATTACTACCTTCGCAATTGCGGAGATGGACACCTGAACCTCTGACTACCCCGCAAGGGTTGGTCGTGAACGCATTTGTCTTGTTTTTGTTCTAGACTCCTATTTACCTATTCCTTTCCTTATTTACATCAAACTATCACAAGTGTTTATTAGAATTTCTCTCATATCATATTTACTATTTATATCTTGTTTATTCCCATCCAATTAACGACGAAGTGTTATCTGTTATTTCCCACGATCGTTTGAATCTTTTTTTCCATTCATCCCATTTCCTGAGTCGTAAAAATGGGTCCCTATCGGCCTATTGACTATTTAAATAGTTAAAAGATATGTTGGTAGTTCCTGGGAATGTTAATAGAAAGTTGTCTCTAAGGTTGTAAAAGTGGACCATCATTTGGGGGTAAGCAGGTTGTGAGTTGTCCCGTGCTAGCTGGGACGTAAAAAGAATGCTTACTAGCTGCTATTCTTACCGGCATGCATGTCGTAGGAGGAGAGTGAGACTAGAGGCAAATAGAATCTATTGGGCAATGGGCTAGGAACCTGTCACCAATGATCCATTATGACATCGCAACCCCAACATTAATGCTTTAAAATGACTTTGAAGCTATTATATCCGCGAGATTCTGACCACCCCGAAAGGGATTAAAGGACGTGAATGTATTTAGTCACAAGTTCAAGTATACTACTTCGAAAGGGCAGAATTAGTGTTTACGCAGTTACTTTGAACTTATATATCTGGTTAACATAATTTCACAGTTAGCGAGTAACGTGACAGATAATAAACAATCGTGTCGCCCTTTAAAACTTTGACTAACTATTTATCTATTCTAAAGGAAATATGTAGTATATCCTTACGATATTTTAGAAAATTTTATTTATGTGTAACTGGTTAAGTAGTTATGTACATAAAATTAGAGAAAACTTCATTGTTATTGGTATTTATACACAGTCTCGAGGTAGAATTTGATTTTGAACCTACTAATACCAATCGGCTATCTCAACCCAAAACCTAGTAAGAGAGAGTTTTTCACAGGAGAAGCTAAACAAACTAAATACTTTAAAGCCTTTCAAAAAGTAAATACATAGTTATAAAAGTAATAAGTATAAACTTTGGGTCTGAATGCGTTAGAGCAGTGATTTAGCATTCAAAGAAGTTTTATACAAAAGAAAGATGTAATAGAAATAAAAAAAGTCACGAACGTTTCTGTTAAGTACAGCTGCAATAAAGCGGTGGAATTAACAAGGAACATAGTTACAGTTATTGTAAATAGGAAATTGCTAACAAATACAATAGTCCCTTAACTCTAGTCCTCTTTGCATTGAGAGGAAAGGCAGCTAGTTAGCTTCTATTTACGTCCCAACTCGGGACATGTTCTCTATAGGCCGCAGTTATCGAACAAGATCTACTTTCGACCGGTTCTATGGGAACGGTATTGGGTAGTGATATATAAATTAATAATGAGGTATTTAGATAAGCCTACTATTTCATAGCATTTTTTTAGAAATAGGTTAGGTAAAGAGAGAAGCCTATAAAAATTGTTATAGCAATTTATGAAAGAAAGGTTAGGTAAGGAATTTATAGACACATGATTGATGGTAGGGTTGCAATAAGAAGACCATGTTAAACATGATTATATATTTATGTTAAATTGAAGACATTCTTTAGAATGTTTGTTAATAGAATGTGATTCATAGTTTCTGTATACATATCCCTATGAGACTTGAAAATATTTACACAAACATATAGGTGCGTTCTTTCGGGGTGGGCAGATTCTTGGACACACGATATCTCCTAGCTAGGTCATCATTATACCTCATGGTATAATTAGGAATATGTATGTTATGTCTAGCTTCTCAGTTATACGAAGTGTCATTAAGAAAGTCAACTATCACATTCTATATTCTTTTAAAGTTTTTAAGTATTTATCTATATAATTTGTTACTTTATTATATACATAAAAAAATATTATTGAATACCTCATAATTTGGCTTATCCATTCCCATACTGCACTGTGGCGTTGCTAAGTAAATAAAGTCGAGGAGAGAAACATGTTTGCCCGGTGCCGTTACAGTGTCCCTTCCAATGCACTGCATACACACTCGCCTCAAGTTCAAGTTCGATAAGTGTGAGGTGATGGGCTGGTAATTGTAATGTATGAAGTTGCTAAGTATTGAGTGGCTTAAGACCTTTGGTAAAATGAGGGTCATTTAAACCTCTGGTTGTGCTTAAAGGGTTAATGGTCGTGAAGCGTAGGTTTTGTTTAGCTTATTTTTGTATGGGAGAGTTTTCCTATTTAAAATGTATACACATATAAATATTCATTAAATCTCCTTCGGGGTAAACAGAAACTTGTACTCATTAAGTAGTTATATTATATCTCCTTGTCTTGATTATAAAGCAACGATGTATAGTATTATCACAGATAATATAATACTATACAGTAGTACAGTAGGTATTATGTTATCTGTGGCAACGAAATGTTTATGAGTTAACATTTAATATAAGTGACCGGTTGCTAGCTCTAATATATCTAAATGTTAACTTTTAGTAGTAAACTTCTAATCTTACTACTACGTGCGTAAAGAAAATTATCTAGATTCTATGTACGACCTAAACTAACACAAGTCTAAAGTATTAATGTTACCAGCACACTATTGGAAAAGAATAGCGTATGCAAATCTAGCAAGATTGATGCCAAGTAGGTTGTATAGCTCGCTAACCTCCTTTCGTTCTCTTTGTGTCGCCTAGTCTATGGTCTCGATTCTTTGACGTTTTGCAAAAGCGCGGGAGTTATAATACGGTAGTTGTGTTGCATGTATTTATTGTGAATTAATTATATGCATTTCTTTCCTTAATATTACAAGAAAGTAAGAGACTAGAGGTAAATGGAATATATTGGGTGATGTACTAATATTTTACCAAATCTTCTGTATTAAAGCTAACACAAGTCAAAGTAATGCTAAAAGTAACCAAGAATGTTTAGTTTTAGAAGTTCAGTGCTTTAAAAGGAAAAGAAGTATGGCAGGACATTAATGTATAGTATTTCTTTGTATCTAAATACTATTGGTTATATTAATTCCCAATATCAGATTATCATTGACTAATTTAATAGTCTCTAATAATGTTATATGTATAGTCATTGAAACGGAATAACCAAGGGCAAATGCCATTTATAATGAAATAGAATAGCTTTCTGTCACAAATACTCCATATTAGTAACCGGTATATGCGATCAACAATATATTCAAATCCTTTATGACCTCTGAAACTCATAGATGTAGTTACTTGATAATTATGTACGTATACATACAAAGTACTCATATAACATTTACTCAATACCCCTTTTAATTCAAGTCCTAGTAATTATAGTAATCTTCTTTTAAGAAAAAAAACATTTGAACACTGACACAGCTCACAATAAAAAGAAAAAAAAACTAATGCACATACATTATAGTGTTAAGAGATTCGCGATTTATACTCATGATTAATAATTAACGGGACTTATCGCGTAAGTTTTTATATAATAAAATTACCTTGACGTGGCAGACTGCCCGTGACCATGGCTACTGCAACGTAGCCGAAACGTCGGGTTAATAAAGGTAATTTTACTATATAAAAACTTACGCGATAAGTCCCGTTAGTTATTAATCATAATACGCATACAATTTAAGTTAGGGACCATATCCATGATACCAAAAAGGAATCGAGTCGCCATGGTGCTGTAGATAATCCACAGCACAGGTATTATGTCGATCCTGCAATCCTATAATTTAAGAATCCTACACTAGCAATATTACATTGGAGGGCCTTGGCGTCGTGACGTCACAGCTCAGCTGGATCTCAAGGTCGCCACGTGACCTTCACTTGCGCACTGCAGACCTGTAGGGGCTTATTCTGGATACAGCTGCAATGTAACTTATCACCATTAAACCTAACGAGGTAGTCAATTGTTTGGTTGTCTTTCTTCGCAATTGCGGTGGTCGTAATTCTATGGCCACCTCGAATACACTTGTTGATAAGTCAGTACTCGTGACAAGTGGTAAGTCATCTAATTACATATATTCTTATCATCTTCTACATACATACACATTGCGCCCGATTCCCTGTAGAGGGGTAGGCAGAGATTAGGTATGGAACGTCATCTGTCCAGATCCTGACTTTCGCTTTATTAACACTCATACATCTCCTCATACACACTCTATATAAATACATATCATCGTCTATTATCAGAATAAGTCTTTAGGGTGTATGAGGGTGGTATTTGGAGGAGGGATGTGGAAGGGGGTCAATTTATGACTTACTATGTTGAGAGCTAGAGGAAATCATAATTGGAACGAAAATAGACAATCACGACCGTGATAGTAATGGGAGTGACTAGGTTTAATGGGTGATTAATTGTTTTATGATTAATTGTTTTTCCCTGAGTTTGTATGGGATTTTGTTTTGAGTGTAACTAACTGTATTTCTTTTCGAAGACGTAGATATTGAAAAGGAGAAAATGGAAATTGAATAGACTGTGGGCTAACAACTTTTCATCAATATTCAATATTACGTACTATTTATGGAGGTTCGAATATGTATTTTGACATTATACTAGTATTCTCATACAGAGGTATACAAAGATAACGGATCCCCAAGCGAAGGAGACAAAATAACACCCTTTTAAATACATTTCATACCTCCACATACATACTCTGTGGCTATAGGTCGGTACACGCTTTGGGAATGAGGTAGAAATATTGACAAGGAATATTTGTGACACTAATAGTCAGTATCTGTATATGGCAGTATAGTTTACCACCGGAAACGTTGGATACTGATTATTGGTTAAAAAATGTATTTTGAGGAGCTATAAACTGTCACAATGATAAACACTAAATTTCTATAACTATCTGCAAAGGTTATACATTGTGAATTTTTGATTTTTATCACTCGTGCTAGCTGGGATATACAATGAATGCCCATTAGCTTTCGATTTTCCCGACATGTCGTAGGAGGCGGCTAAGGGACTAGGTCAAAGGGAACGATTCGGCGATGGACTCACAACCTGTCACTAATGTTACATATGACATCACAACCCCAATATTTATGCTAAAAGTGACCTATGAGATACTAAATTTCCCAGAACCTCGGAAAGCGATTGTAGGATGTGAATGTATATGTATGTATTTTGAATACCAAACCTGTAATAACTAGATTTCATGTACTCTTAATCCCTTAGTCGCCTCCTACAATAGTTATGCTAAAAATAAACTATTCTATTTAAATCCTTACTAACAAGGTAATAGGTATTTAGTGCATACTATTTCCGTATCTGGTCCACAAGATATTTGTGTATCTTCTGGGTATTATGTCTCGGTTTAAAATAACTGCGACCGGTTTGGTTCGCCGCCAAGCTGTCTGCCCTGAAAAGAAATTAGTACTTGGTGCTCTGTGCTAGTCTGGGACCTACATAGCTAACTAGCTGTCTTTATAGTTTGGAATCTATATGGAATAGTAGATTGTTATCACTACATAGTACTCGTATAAAACAAAGTCGCTTTCTTTGCCCCTATGTCCCTTTGTATGTTTAAATCTTTGAAACTACGCAACGGATTTTGATGCGGTTTTTTTAATAGATAGAGTGATTTAAGAGGAAGGTTTATATGTATAATAACATCCATCAAATATTGGAGCAGGCTATATATTTTATACCCGTGCAAAGCCGCAGCGGGTCACTAGTATGATATAAATATTTATGAACACTCCGGTGAGGGAAAACATCGTGAGGAAACCTAGCTGTTTCCCGAACAGGTAATAGTTAGAGCTAGTAAATGTCGACATGGCTTGCCACCTGTCATATTCAGTAGTGACTATTTGGTCAACACGTGCGTTCAAGGTGGCTATAGTTTTGCTACCAATTGCGGAGATGGACAACTGAACTTCTGACTACACCACAAGGGTTTATGGTCGTGAACGCGTTTGTCTTTTTATTTATGTACTATTTCAAACCTGTTATGAAATAATAATATTAAATCTTTATTAAGATGCCCATTGACATAATGAAATGAAATGTATCTACTTATATGAAACTAGCGACCCGCTCCGGCTTTACACGGGTATAAAATATATAGCCTACTCCACTATTTAATGGATGTTATTATACATATAAACCTTCCTCTTGAATCACTCTATCTATTAAAAAAAACCGCATCATAATCCGTTGCGTAGTTTCAAAGATTTAAGCATACAACGGGACATAGGGACAAAGAAAGCGACTTTGTTTTATACTATGTAGTGATGCATGAAAGTATCACTATTTTTACGTCCCAAACTAACACTGGAGAACCTTGACCCTTTGTAAAAAGCGACTAGGGGCATCGTGAATCTTCAGTGTGGCCGATTGCTAAATTGTATGAGGGCTGTCACCTCGGTACGGCAATTAGGCGTGAAGCTATTGTTCGGCGATAACAATTATGGGTAAATTGGTAACCTATAGATAAAAAGATATTCATTGTCAACGCTGTTATGTGGGATATGAGGCAGATGGGGTAGGCAGAGATCACAGATCCTAAATTAGATATAGTGAAAACTTCACGCACGTCAAATATTCTTACGGGATAGATACTCGCCATGTTGAAAAATAATGATAAATCTTACTTGAATATAATAATTATTTATTAGACTTGCTTCCTTCTATCCATTTAGGGATAGACAGAATCTGTATGAACTGTAGTAGCTTAAAAAGGAACCCATAATGTATTTTATATTGTAATCTCTAAAAAATAAACAAAATTGAATTTTGAATTTGAATTTAATGTAGTGTTTTGATAGAATTAGTATTGAATATTTGTGACAGGTTACTAGGACATCGTCATGAGAGTCCCTTTATACTTAAATCCATAGTAACCCTCAATAATATTCTATTAATAAGACGACTATAGTATATTCGTAATAAGTAAATAGTGACGTCATTATGTCTCCACGTTGACCAATGAGATCTGACAACGGTTGTCTGCGGTTGTTTGCAATTGGTCGATGTGATTTTGGTTCTCATTAACTAACGTCTCATTGGCCAGTTTAACCTCTGTATATCATGAGCAATGATAATATAATATAAATAGAATATAATATCATATCCGCCGAGTGTGTATGAGAAGGTGTATGAGTGTCAACGAAACGAAAGTGGTCTGTCAGGATCGCGACAAATGGGGATCCGTAATCTCTGCCTACCTCTCAACAGGGAAAAGGCAAAATGTGTTACTATTTAGTTAACCCAAATCCGTGTCAATGAAGCGAAAGTGGTCTGTCAGGATCGGGACAAATCCTTGATCTCTGCCCACCCCTCTACAGGGAATCAGGCGTGATGTGTCACTATTTATGTGATATGACCCGGTCTCTCATAGTAAATAAAATGAGTATAAATCGCGAGTGTTTAAAAATAACTATGTCACTATTTAGTTAACCCGAGTAGCGTATAGTTAGTTACCAATTAAAGGTCCCAACTAGCATGTAGCATAAATAGTAGGCTAGCAATAGTATTTATCGTTGAATGACCTAAGACCTCGCCCTGATTCTAGGTAGCGTGCCTGGCTAATTTATAAGCACTGACATGCAATTAGCAACACTTAGGCATTAGACAGTAGCTTGATAACGGTTATAGGCCACGCCCATTTCGATTCTAATTATCACGGTTCCCATCTGTCCCGATCCTGACAGATCATTTTCGCTTCATTGACACTCAGACACCTTTTCATATAAACTCGGCGGTTATAGGTACTTCTAACGTCACTCTTTTTTAATATTACGTCTATCTTATTTAACGTAAAAGCGCCGTATACCGACCGACCTCCTGTATCCGACCATTATGGTTTTTTACCTCCTAAACTATACCTCCTAATTTCGCGTCAAAGTTATGAATTTGCGTTCAATTAGTTCATCAATTTATATTACATTATATGACAAAATTTTGTTTAGATACGTCAACAGCAAATCTCTCATTTGACCGAAATTGTCGCAAGGGTACAATTTTTCATAAATCGGATCCGAAAAAAACATAAATCGGTATAAACGAAGATCTGGATTATTTTGAAGAAAACGTTGCTTAATTCGTAGTATTTTTGCATCATATCATTTATTGGTTTGTTGAGCACCTTTGATATCAATTAGCAAGTAATATTTGCGTATTTTATTCAAAATATCAAGCAAATAATAGTGGTCGGAATCTGGTCCACTATAAAATGAGTACGTTCCGAATACCGACCACTCTGGTCGGATACAGGATTTTCGTTCTTTGGGAATAAAGCTATTTTTCGTCTGTTTGATGAGCTTTGAGATTATTTCATGTTAACTTTCTTACTTTTAAGGCTATTCTTACTTTAAAGACCTGTATCCGACCAATACTAACTAAGATAGTTTTTTTGTAAAAAGTGTCCAAACTTTGACTTTTAATTCTCAATACGAAAAAATATGATTGGTCGGAATCGGGACACGATTTAATCACCATGTACCGGTATCCGTCCAACTCAAGAACCTTTGGTTTCTTAGTACATGGATCAGTCTGCATGAGTTAGTTTTAAGTGTTCCCTGCACACATATATTATATATGCATATATTAACCCCTGCCCCATGCTTATGCTACCGTGATACTTTTTTGAAACTCAACATTCAGTACCATAATAATATATAAAAGTAGGAACCAGGACAGCGTTTTTAAATCCACTCTCAACCACCGAACAGTGATTAAACTATCCGTCTGTCATACATATTTCCCTATTTCAGTCTCTTCCCCGCTCTATATGATCTTTACCTAGTCAACATGCTTAAACATACAAGTTTCGCACTTTTTTACTTGTTCCACTTCCTAATCGTTCACTTCATAACAGATTCTGACATACTATCCTGTCTTTCTAAAGCATTCCTGATAATCAGAACATACTTCACGCTTTGCTAATGGGATGAGCAGAGACTATCGATCGTCATCTTGAACGATCCTGACAAATCTCTCTGGCTTCGTTTACGCCCATTCACCGTCTCATACAAACTCTTTTGTTCTTAATGACCATCATAAAGAGCTGGTTTTCAGGTCTACGGCAATGGATGTTCTTCTCGACCCTACATATCAAGTCAATACATAATGTGAGAGTGACTGTGCCACTTTGGTACTGATGCTGGTCTGTAAGTTAAGGCCGCGACAAATAAACTTTACCTACCAAATATTCGCAGTTCAATTTGCTTCGTCAACAACAATAAAATTACGAAAATTTATAATGAATTTACAAGCAGGTAGCATATTTATTAGCGGTCTACGTATAAGACTTGATTTCTTTCGTTTTGTGAGCATAGAAGTTATTTTAGCAAGCGAGATACGGCTGGTCGGAATCAGGCACCTCAGTGGTCGGAATCAGGAACGTCAGGCGTCAGCCGGTCGGTAAACGGTGCTTTCGGTAAAAATCAAGTTTTTTAAGTTAGATACCAGATTTAGGTATGATAAAAGCAACTAGGATATTTTTCTTCGTGATTTTATGAAAGTAAATATCTTTATAAAGACTGTTTTATATTATTATACTTTAAACATTTTCTTTATCTTTTTAATGATTTACGTAGTCAATTCTATCAGTGGTCGGTATTGGGCGCTTTTGCGTTATATATTTTTATTCAAGACCTTTTATGTGATTTGCAATATTTTAGTATTAACTATTGGTATAAAAAAGACAGATGCATTGACGACCATTTATATTTTTCTGGGTAGTCAGAGGTTGAGGTGTTCATCTCCGTAATTGGAGGTAGTGATTCTATGGCCAGCTCGAACCCACGTGTTGACCAGATAGTCAGTACCCAATGTGACAGTCGTGTCGCCATTAACTTACCTGTTCGGCGGAACGATATTTTCCCTCAACGTAGTATTTGGAGTATTCTGCAAATGTATTGTTATTACGAAATTGTACATAGAATATATACGTATTTATCTAACTAGTTATGCAAAATAATTACATATCACTACATAGTATAAAACAAAGTCACTTTCTTTGTCCCTATGTCCCTTTGTATGCTTAAATCTTTGAAACTAAGCAACGGATTTTGATGCGGTTTTTTTAAAAGATAGAGTGATTCAAGAGGAAGGTTTATATGTATAATAACATCCATTAAATTATTGGAGTAGGCTATATATTTTATACCCGTGCAAGCCGGAGCGGGTCACTAGTTTATTAAATATATGTACGTTGACTAGTACTTTAACACAAGTCTTAAATGAACTTACCAAGGGGCGAGTTCAATTGGTGTAATAATGTCCTAAAAATACTATTATTATTAGTTAGTTACATTGTTACCAATCCCAGACTATCACATGATAAAGAACTATAGCAATAACAATGTTATCGCAAATCTTCGCTGATGGAGATCCGTTGCGTAACGCGTTTCACTTTTGATAGGATCCCCCAGTCGCCTTTTACGAGTCTCGCTTGCTGGGTCTGCGTATGAAATAATGGAGTTCCGTTGGTTGGATATTGGTCAGTTTAGTCTAGTTATTAAGGATCTGTCCTGTGCTAGTTAAGGACGTTAGAAGAATGCTAACTAGCTGCCGTTCTTCCCGGTATGTCGTAGGAGCCGAGAGACTCGAGGGTGAATAGAATATATTAAGCGATGGGCTAGACAACTGTTACCAATGTTCTATTATGTCATCGCAACCCCAGTATAAAGTCACCTAGGAGATATCTTTGTCCGATGTTATCTTCACCCGTAAGGGATTAAAGATCTTGAATGTATATGTGTGTAGATTTTGTATGCACGATTATATCCACGAATGATACCAAATCTATTGTTTGGTTAGGTAGGTAATAAATCAATGGCTTATAGCAGCAGATTAGCAAAAAGAATATATGTGGGTGAAGTCGAAGGGTCTTTACGTAAAAGCCGGCCCAATAAGACATGACAGTCAGATAGACGCTATATTAAAAAAGGGTGACGTTAAAAGTACCTTAAACCACCGAGTGTATGAGGTGTATGAGTGTCAATGAAGCAAAAGTGGTTTCTCAGGATCAGTACTGATGGGGATCCGTGATCTTTGCCTACCCCTCTACAGGTTTTCCCTCATAGTAAAACAACATAATACGGAACCCTTTCTAAGTTACTTAAGAACACAAACTAGCTGCCTTTCCCCTTATAAGTTTGATCAAGAAGCGGAACAAATGGAGATCGTTTGCGCACGCGCATTGCCAACTAAATTACGGAAGAAACTACTAGGGCGGACATAATGGGTAAAACATACGTTATTCACGACCTTCTAGCCCTTTGGGGTGGATAGAACCGCTGGTGTAGGTTTATCCGTAGTGTTAGTTTGTGATTATGTGATAGCATTAATATAGTGAGTGTGTAGGGAGGATAATGTAGCGAAAGGGGTTTGCCAGGATCAGGAAAAATAGTGATCCGAAATCTCTGCTTACCCCTCTGCATGTAAATAGGAAAGGTGTGTATGCGTGATTTGATAATATTGGTGACAGGTCGTCTAGTAAAGGATGGTAATTGTTTGTAATAAGTACTTCGACTAATTTAAAGTATCTAGTTAGTCAACTTTGTTATAAAGAAAAAAAAACACTTTATTCACCACATATTAGTTAAAAAAACACAAACATGGAAAAAAAATGTAAAGGAAACCTTTGATGCTGTAAAAAGGCTTCATGACTAGTCCTCCGGCAGCATCCGATATTACCCTTCTTCGTCTTTAGAAGTGATTAAGCAAATCGATTGAAAATTTAATACCTAGTTACACGTAAACTACTAGCTTGTATTCCTTATATGTTATTCATAACTTTGCACCTGCATAATCTCTTATCTAAATTCATCTGAATTCTGATAAGCAAAGAAAATCAATTCTTGAGAATTACATATTAATAAATCACCCACTACTGCCATCTGTGTGCAAGCTCCAATATCATGATGTCATTCCGTATCGGCCAATCAATGCTACAGTTAGTTACGGCGTGCGCGTATAGATGGCATTCACAGTGTTCCAATTGTTTTATTAGTTCAATTATAGAGGGCGCTTGAGTAACAGTTTTAAAATAGAGTACCCGCCACATACGGTGGCAGTAGCCAAACTTGGAACTAAATTTGACGTTTCCGCCATTGCGTGTTATTTTGTATGAAAAGTAAATTTAGTATTACCAGCGTTGTGTTTTTTGCCCACTCTTTGTAATTTTTATGTTTGTTAAGGGTGATTATAATAAATTGATTTCCGGAGTTTCTTGTTAGTTCTTCTCCAAGCTAGGGTCTCCGCTGATCTAACCTCGGTAAAAAATATGTAAAGACAATGCTCAGTGCCATGTTTGAAATAATAGTTTTAAGAGATTCGCGATTTATACTCATGATATAAGATATAAGGGTGTGTATAAGATTGATTGCAGCTGTGGGAAATCCTATGTCGAACAGACTAAACGGTCTATTGCGGACAGAGTGAAGGAACACATAATATATGTAATATATAATAAGAAGGATAAGTCCCGTTAATTATTAATCATGTTTGAAATAGTATAATAAACATATTTTGACTTTGATATATTAATTTGTTTTATTTGAGTTTATAGCTCTGCAACCAAAGATCGTTACAAATGAAACCTATAATGTTTCGAGCCGTATGGCACAGTGAGTGCTAGTTTTGGCGTGTTTACTGGTAACACTGAATTACGCGACTGTGGCGACGCCTCCAACTGCCACCGTATGTGGCGCGATCTCTACATATTATATTATGCGTTCACTCAGAGCGTGCACAAAAGTCAAAATGACAATGACTTTATATGACGTCATATTGTATGGTCAGCAGGTCAACAAAAAAATGCACCACAAAAATGTCAATCTAGCTTAAATATTAATATTAACTCCTGGTTTTTAAGTTCAAAAACATTATTTTGCATATTATTTTCAGGTGAAGAAAGCAGGGCCCTTACTCCACTAATTCATTTTAGCCACAATATTACTTCAGTATCGATATTGTGGCACTTCAGTAACCGTAATTTGACACTTTTGGCACTCCACTAACAAATTTTGGTCACTGAGGGGCTATCGAACTACATCTGCGTCTGAAGTACAAAAAAAGCTACTCCACTAACCAAACGTCAGTCAATGTCAGTTCAATATCCTTATATTTCGTACTCCACTATTGACATTTCCATACTTGAGTGGCCACTGAAGTGCCATTGAAGTACCACTGACTCGCTATTAAGGAACAAGTGTGGCTGTCAAAATATTAGCAGAGTGCCACTTTTACGGCCGAGACGCAGAAGTATCGCTATAGCGACGCAGTTGAGTGGCTGTCAAAGTTAATTAGTGGAGTAAGGGCCCTGTTCTGATGAATGGACTTCTAGTGACGCAAGCGACAATATCAATTCTGATTAAAACATTTTTTTTAAATGTACCTTTTTTGCTGACCTTACTGTTTTTTTCTTTTGTGTGACGTAAAATGAAGTTTTTGTCAATTTGACGTTTGTGCACGCTCTGGGTAAACGCACAATACACTTCAAGATTTTATTCCCTGAACGGCTAGCTAAAGTAATTAATCAATTTGCTGGAAGAAATTTTCGAATAATATTTATATTGATTGTTAGTTGGTTACTTTTAGTATGTTCTATACATAGACGTGTTGAAACATCCTCAACTCTTTCATATCCGTTTACATCCTTTAATCCATTTACGTAAGGGTAGAATTTTGAAAAAATAATTTTCTTGCTCGCAAGTAAACATTAGTTTTGGGGTCACTTATAAATATTTGTGACAAGTTGCTAACTATCTCATCCCCCAACAAATTTCTAGACTTGTCACCTGTCAACCTAAGCTTGTCACAAATTTTCTTCTTTTAATGATATTGATTTTGTACGAAACTAATAAATCAGCTACCGATATTTCTCTCCACATCTACTGGAAATAACAATGTAATTTCGTAAGCCCAAAGTATCTGGTTCAAAATAGAGTATGGGAACATCCCGAAACCGCGTATTTTGATGCGTTGACCACCCAACTCTTGATACCTAAACAAAATGACCTATTAACGTGTCATTTAGCAAATAAACTTTGGCTTTGAAAATGGCTACTACATTTTCCACAGACCTCTATAACCTAGATACCGCAAGTGTACGTACTTTGCGTGTCAAAAGGTTGATCAATGATCAACCTTTTGACAGCGGTCATTTAGTTCCGTCCCTACCGTCATCGTTGACGAACGTGAAGCGCTCCTCAGAAAAATGCCTAGTTGTGCCGTAATATCTTGTAAAAATGATTCAAGAAAAGTAAGCCGAGATCATGGAAATATTTCTTTTCACCGGTAAGTAAATTTGTTATTTAATTGTGCATATTTTATTTATAAATCAATTATTTTATCTTATTTGTGTCTATTACTATGTAAACCACCAAAATACATGTAAATGTGTGCATACTACGTGTTCAAATTACATTGCTGCATTTAGTTCCAAAGGTGTTGTATCAGTTCATATAAAGCAAGCAGTGAACACGGAATCGATCGATACTTTCAGTGGTAGTTGCGCTTCGTGGTACAGAGGTTATTCTCATTCATCTTACCAAATAGGCAAATAGTGTTGTGCACATGCATCGATTCCAGTTATGGTTGTCGATTCGAATCGATTTCAAAACTACACAAATAGGTACTCTAACTGATTAAAATTATAAGAAAATTATGTTTGTAAAATTTGTTCATGTTGTATTTATTTGTTAAGAATTAGAATAACGTAAAGTAAATTTTCATTACAGGTTTCCAAGCGACCCCTATATTAAAGAAAGGTGGATTGATGCTGATGATGATTAATAAAGGCGGTAGCAAATAAATATATTGATATTCGGTTTCATTATTTAACCAAACACATAAAATCTTCAGTAACCAAAAGACAATTATACAATAAGCTTATTTTATTTCAGGGAGAGTAATTAGAGATATTCTGTTTTACGAAGTCCGTTTGATTATGAATGTGTGCCGGCATGCACGTGTACCTATACATTGTTTAGTGTAGGTAGGTGCCAACGATCCCCACCTTAACGCACACAATCGAACTACTTGTATACACAACTACAACCAAAGTTAAACGGACTTCGTGAAATATAATATCTGTAAATAGTATTTATTATAAGTAATAAAACGACGATTTGATTTAAATTTTTATTATGTTTTTTGGTCAAAAGAATAATTAAATAAGTCTCATTAATTAGATAAGTCACTTGTGTATACCACTAAGCCAATCATATACCTACTTAATAGTAACTTTAGATTAACTTAAAACTATATTATATAACATAACAATATCTTACATGAATAAACTTTTCATAATCACATTTGAAGTTTTATTTGGCACCAATAATTTGTAAGTACTATTATGCGTCGCACTCCGTTGAATCGTTTTGATGCGCGAGTATCTTCCCATCACTAAATCGCCGCTGTGACGTCATAATACCTACGCATATTTCGGCACGCGCGGTTTTCATAGAAATGAGTGCATTTGCGGCATCTAGGGTTATAGAGGTCTGTGACATTTTCCCACAAATCGTGTTACTTATGAGCCTTTTTTAGAAGATAGTAATTATAATTTACGTACATGTATTAACTATATGATATAGAAAAGTTAATAACGTGATTTTGTAAAGTGTAGCAATCTATTAGCATCATTAATCAACGGCTTTACAATCCCCATATTTTTGCTCAAGATGATGGAAGGCACGTGCCTACGAGGTTCTGTTCACCCTGAAAGGGATTGTAAGGCGTGATTGTTGTGTGTCATATATTATTATATGTTTCCAAGCTTCGATTAATGCTGAAGGTAATAGATAGTACGTTCATCGCCATTCAAAGACATTGGCTATCCATAAATGGAAATGTAGGTAAAGGTTATGTTTTGGGTGAGAGGATTAATGTAATACAAAAATGTTACAGCACATTTACGAGATTAAATACACAGATAAGTTTACAAAACTTGATTTAGTAAGAAATATCATTTTAAGTTTATCCAAACAGTTACGAGAAAGAAAAATATCAACAATGGTATAAAATTTTGGCTGACGGCTTAGCTCTGAATCAGTAGATTCTGGGTTCACATCTGAGCATATATACTCTTAGATATGAAGTTGCAATTTCACTAACACAAATTCACTAATACAATCAGAAAAATCATCGTGCCGAAACATAGACTATCCGGGAAATACGTGGCTTCGAGCATGGTATAGCATTTCTAACTCTACAATAGCAGAGGTTGGCGTGCGAACTTCTTACAATATCTAGTTACCCCATTATATTAAATTCAAACGTTTAGTTTATCGATTGATAATATAATTGTAGATATAATAACAATAATAAACATGTTCATTCAGAGACAAAACAATCACAGGCAAATTATAAAATACTTCAAGTATATTATTATTTTAGCTTGAGATACACATTTACAATAAGAGGACATTAGGTAAATAATAATTATATAATAATTAATTAGGTTGTCACATTGTTATAACCTTTTTTGTAATGGTTGTTAGTCTTGTGTGTTTGTGAATAAACTGAAAATTGTTTTTATATATTTTTTGATATTATGTATAATACTTTAGTACGTAGCACTCAAGATTCCCTAGATTTCAGCCATTTTTAAATCTATTCTTCATTCAAACGTCGTTATAGCCCACCTATATAGAGCACGTGTGTGATCGCGGTTAATTACTACCGAAATAGATACAATGGGAAAAGGATTCTTTTCTGTCGTCTTAAAGATGTTTTTTGAATAAAATTAGGGAATGGGTTAGGAGCGTGTCGTGAGATTTTATTAGATTCTGTTTTTTTTAATTTTCAGTGAAAGAAGTGAAAGTGAAGAGAAAACAGGGTTTCATTTAAATATTTTTGTACACACACAAAATTCTATTCGCAATAATTCATCTACTAAAACTACAAATATCCTATTAATAGAGAGTATCTTGTCGTTTAACCTTGGCATTAATATCTTTGCATAAATTATTATTAATATTGTTAATTCTGATTGCTCGAATATGGAAAATTTACGAAAAATTGCTTATCTATGATCCTATGATATCCATTTATCCCTAGTCCCTAACTTACTCCTTTATGCCAAGGATAAAGGCAGTTTACTATTTAGCATTATAATTACATAATTAATACTGACTAATTTCATACATATATGGTACTGTAGTATTATATTATCTGTGTCTAGGGTGTATAAATTATCATTTTAAACCCCTGTACCCCTAAAAATTAGTACCGAACAGTGCTAATAGATGGCGCCCAGCGTTCAAGAAGGCGGTCGACCGCAATCTCGCGCCGCCGGATGCGCCGTTTAAAATACGAACAATGTTTGTTGATACAGAATTACTACCTATGAGAGGCAATTATCATAACATGCATGCCACGAAGACTTTCTTTCGTATACAGATACAATCACGCTTGTAAACTGGTAGGAATGAAGAGATATAAGTTTAAAATTTTTACTCCTTTATTCATACATTCGCTTCCTTCTTCTCTGAATTTGATGGAATGATTGGTCCTGACATATATTTAGTTGTGTGTTATAGTGAAAGATACCTGCATACCTAGGTACATGGTCCAGGTTCGTAAAGAGCATAGACAAGTGGCGGGACTATAGAATTAAATATTGAATAAAAATGTAAAATAAAAAAAACTTACTTTAACAAAATTATCTTAATATTTTTTTTTATTTGCAGGTAAGTCATAAGAAAGCAGATCAAAACAATGAATAATTACTTAGTAAGTAACTAAACATATGATAATACACACAGAAAGTTTTCCAGTTTCATTTATTTCCAGTTTTTGTATATTATATAAAGGAAAATAATTGAAAGGATGAAATGTACACCAAAATATAGCAAAGGTTAGGTTTGGGTTGGGACTGTATATTTTGGTGTGCAAAACAGTCTTTGGTAGGCGTTTAAACATAAGCCATAAACTAATATGGCAAAAATTACTAGCGTTTATTGGATTCAGTAAACGATAATCGCTATTTACCTACATAATGTATTCTTAACTTTATAGGTAAGGTAGCTGTTAATTCTTTTTAAGTCCCAACTAATAAACTAACTAGATCCTGGTAAACTACTTTCGCTTCATTGTCATCCATAGAACTCCGAATACACTCGATGTATATAACTACTTGTTTCGTTACTCTTATTCAGGGGCCTTACTACTCCACTAATGCATTTTAGGCACAATATTACTTCATTAGCGATACAGTAGCACTCATTGCTAAAAATGTAAAATTACGGCCACTAAAGTGTTATTGTTGTATTGTATTGTATTGTTGTTGTGTATTTTTATGATCAAATAGGTGAGGTAAGGCACCTGTACCTCACCTATTTGATCATCACATCTCTTATTTACCCTCTAGAGGAAAATAAGCATAATAATTCACATATTATACATACATATATACATTTACATTATTGAATACATCAATTAATCATAGTGGTTCCGATCTGTCTAGCGCTACCGTTCAACCCACCCCTCCAGCTATAACGGTCGCGATAGAATATTCATGCACAACAGCCAATGAGGTATGGTAGCATGTCGGAATGATACGCACTATTACATTCTATGATCTATTTAGTACATTTAAATGAAGAAACTATCTTAGCGGTTACGTAGGGGCCGGCCTAATAAAACATATGACAGTCAGATAGACGCTATATTGAAAAAAGGTGACGTTAGGGTTACCTATAAACGCCGTGAGTGTATGAGAAGATGTATGAATGTCAATGAAGCGAAAGTGGTCTGTCAGTGGGACAAATGGGGATCCGCGATCTCTGCCTACCTCTCTACAGGGAATCAGGCGTGATGTGTATGTATGTAAACTATCTTGTGTTAGTCTGGGACCTAAGAATGCTAACTAGCTGCCATTCTTCTCGTCCAAGGAGGTGACTAAGGGACTAGGGGTCAATAATAATACATATTTGGACATTATTACACCAATTGAACTAGCCCCTTGGTAAGTTCATTTAAGTCTTGTATTAAGGGTACTAGTCAACGTAAATTTAAGAAATATATACTTCTTATACATAGATAAATACACATATAGCATAATTATAATCAAAAAGTCTGTCCTCTCCGAACGGGATTACAGAACGTGAATATATATATGTATGAATACATGTAATTAATCACTTGATAAATACATAGAAGTAAAAATGTAACTTATTACCGCCGAGTGTGTATGAGGAGGTATATGGATTTAAATGAAGCGAAAGTGTTTTGTCCAGATTAGGAATATATGAGTATCCGTGATCTCTGCTTACCCCTCTAGGGAAACAGGCGTGATGTGTATGTATTTATTATATATAACACTAACACTAAAATCTGTAGACATTAACTCAATTATTTTTATGGATCATAAAAATCTATTTTTAGTGTAAAGATATCGTGTTAGCTGGTACTTAATTAAATCACTAACTAACTAACTTTCTTCTCGATATATCGTCAAAAGCGAATAAGAGATAAGCCTTCTTATGACAATTTTTTTTGACTTTTTTTTGGCTATTTTTTTTTTACTTTTGATAAGTTATTTTATAATCCTCATGTTGCAAAAAGCATTTCATTTAATTTAATTTTAAGCATTTCATTTCGTATGTATTTTTATATCACGCCTGTATATTATAGACGGGTAGACAGAGATAATAGGATTTTTACTCTACACATTCGATTCCTTAACTATAATTTACTTCCTTATACACACTTGTCGGTTTTAGTAATTTCTATAACCATTCATAATATCGTCTATTTGTAGTCTTATCTCAATGTACCATGTGAGAACAGAATTTAAATTATGTTCTTCTACTTTCTGTCCATATCTATAGTAAATAGAGTCGTGAAGTCCAAAACTAATGCTTGGGGGAGCAGCATTAATTGACACAAGGTCTGTCATTCGAATTGGTGTAATTGTTCATAAACTAGGGTTGCCATGGTTACTAATATAAATATATTGTATTTATGTTGAAACAATGATAATAACTAATATTTAGACAGGGTTCAAACCTCGGGGCATATACCAATGGAAATAAAGTTTAATGATTTTGTATGTACATTTTCGTATTAAAAATATATTTGCGAAATGCATCGAATATTACGATGAGGGAAAACATCGTGAGGAAACCTACCCGTTCCCTGAACAGGTAATTATTTGTGCTTGTAAATGGCGAAATGGCTTACCACCTGTCACATTGAGTACTGACTAGTTATTTGGTAAACACGTGGGTTCGACGTGCCCATAGAATTATTACCTTCACAATTGCGGAGATGGAAACCTGAACCTTTGACTACCCCGCAAGGGTTTATGGTCGTGAATGCGTTTGTCTTTTTGATAGGTTGCTAGCCCATCGTGTAACAGATTCCATTGACCACTAGTCTCTTAGTCGCCTCCTATAACATGTTGGGAAGAACAGCAGCTTGTTTGTATTCTTTTGCGTCCCAGACAAACAAGGAACTATTTGTTTTATGATTGTATATAGAATCACAATGGGTATAAGATCTCTACTCTACCTTTTAAAAACTAGATTTAACTATACATATGTAAACTAGCTTTAACTTGTGTGTCTGTGTGTGTGTATATTATTTTTAATGTCACACGATCTCTGCCACCCCTGCCCAAGCAATGAATGGGTCATTCACGGCAAATGTGGGCCTGCCACTTGCTCAATTAAATATTAGAAATGAACATAGAGATCGCGCCACATAAATTGGCAGTTGGAGGCGTCGCCACTGTCGCGTAATTCAGTGTTACCAGTAAACACGCAAAAACTAGCACTCACTGTGGCATACGGCTCGATATATTATAGGTTTCATTTGTAACGGTCTTTGGTTGCAGAGCTATAAACTCAATTAAAACAAATTAATATATCAAAGTCAAGATATGTTTATTAAACTATTTCAAACATGATTAATAATCAACGAGACTTATCCTTCTTATTATATATTACATATATTATGTGTTCCTTCACTCTGTCCGCAATAGACCGTTTAGTCTGTCCGACGTAGGATTTCCCACAGCTGCAATCAATCTTATACACACCCTTATATCTTATATCATGTGGATAAATCGCGAATCTCTTAAAACTATTATTTCAAACATGGCACTGAGCATTGTCTTTACATATTTTTTACCGAGGTTAGATCAGTGAAGACCCTAGCTTGGAGAAGAACTAACAAGAAACTCCGGAAATCAATTTATTACAATCACCCTTAACAAACACAAAAATTACAAAGAGTGAGCAAAAAACACAACGCTGGTAATACTAAATTTACCTTTCATACAAAATAACACGCAATGGCGGAAACGTCAAACTTAGTTCCAAGTTTGCCTACTGCCAATTTATGTGGCGCGATCTCTAGTCTCGGACGCAATTGAACTGAATTATCTGCCATTCTACTCCCGTGCTAGTCTGGGACGTAAAAAGAATGCTAACTAGCTGCCGTTCTTCCCGGAATGTTGTTTGGCTAAGGGACTAGGGGTTAATGGAATCTATTGGGCGATGGGCTAGCAATCTGTCACTAAAATTTTTTGACGACCACCTGAACGCTAATCGTAGGGTCCCGGGTTCGATTCCCGGTGGAGTCTGAGTTAAGAACTACGCTTTTCTACTGCTTCCCAACCTGGTCCTTGATTTTACATATACGAGTATGCATATGGGCTAGTTCAACTGGTGTAATAATGTCCAAATATTACTATTATATTAATATTATCTTAACTTCTATACTATGTTGAAAGTAATTAAGGAGATATTAATAACTCAAATTTGCTGTCTACTTCTAAAATGATCAAAGGGATAGTTATATCAATACAATGGCTTCAAGTTTCAGTCCACACCTAAAGGATTAAAGGACGTGAATGTACATGTATGTGTGTTGAATCATTCGTTCACATTACTTTTATGACATGATGGGTTGACAACCTTTTACCTATGATTGTACCTTATATATACATAGTTAGTGTTTGCGATTATAGATGAATATTCTCACTATATATTGTTACTGAAAGCACTAGTAAAGGACGGTCAACCATCCACTCATTGTTCTCCGCGAGCGTTGCTTAACATCTGTATATAAGTATTGTTGTAGCCTTGTACTTTTTGTCTGCATGCTTCTGACTACCTCCTTTAGAATTATGCCCTAAAGAATTGCAAACATTTACACTTGCAAATAGTAAATTTAATGATAAGTACTTGTAAATGTATGTAAATAGGTGTGAGTTTTTACGTTTTATTGAAGAGGTAGCCAAGTGTGAATGTATGGGAAAAATCAGGGTAATAACTGTATTAGAGAATTATATACTCACGGCTTGAATTCCTAAATGGATGGACAGGATTAAAGATTCCAGCTTTAGGCACCTTTTGACGATATTTCCGTAAATAAGTATAACTTTAATATTGATAAAGTATTTGTGATAATATTGTAAAATAGTATTACATCAATTAAACTAGTTCTTGCTAGTCTTTGGTTGAGTTAATTAAAGAATTGTTTTGAGCTTTAAGTATTACTCTTTAGTAGGGCAGAAAGATGTAAATATATTTTTAGGTAGCGTTTTTATTTCCAATATCAGGTTAAATATAATAAATTCATTATATAGACCTCTTTCGAGATTATAAAATTGAGTGTACGGATTACAAAACTATTATACAAACGGAAATTAATAACGTAATTACCTTTTTCTTATAGTTTTTATGGAAATTCCAGCATTTAAAAATCGAATGAAAAGTGTTCTTATTAATTTATAAATTTAAAATACGAACTCAATCTTTTTTTTATTTTCAAAGCAAGGACTATTTTCATTAAGCCAAACTTACGCCATATCTTACTCAAGCCCTCGCTTGTTCATGAATAGGTCTCAGATAACGGTCCTCTCAAGTCTGTTCTGGGAAGAGGTGGCGTGCGTACGGGCCAGTATTCGCCCTCCCGGCACCGGGAAACCACGTTCATTCTGCGCCCGCGCCCAATATAGATCGATATACCGTGTACACTTCGTGGGATATATGTAGAGTGCTTTAATTAGTGTTTTTGTATTTTGGATAATAGATGGCAGGGACAATAGTGTGTAATGCGGTGGTTAATGAAAAGTAATGATTAAGATTAATTAATGATATTGGTGCTTATAATTAGTGCGCGCGTTTGTAAGTGTATTTCAGTGTTACAGTGAACAGTGTTGTGTTGTTGTGAAAACAAGAGGACGTTTTGTCAAGTTTAGTAAATATTACTCATCAATTGTTGCCCAAGTATGTGAGTGCATGACGAAATGAAAGTGGATTTGAGTGTAAGTAGGTAGCCATTTGGCGATGTCCATTTTCGCTTTATCAAAGGTCAAGAAGCGCGCGATGTTTTGGACAGAATGTCGCCGGGCGATAAGGCGGAGTGCGTGAGGGCAGATGCGTCCTGCACCAGCCAGAGCCAAATGGGAGAAGTGGGCTGGCTGCCTCCACACCTAGCCAAGACCCTGGCCGCAGAGCCTCGGGCACCACCGCTCTTGTTCTGGCTGCAAACCATACGGGAAACGCCTGAAGAATACGACCCAGTCCTAACCGAAGAAACACAATCCCTAGAGGATAAAGCTTCGGATACAGAGGAAAACACACCCTTTGACGAGATCATATCGAAACTGGGTCACGAGATCTACCAACTGGACGTGTACCAGCGAAGCCTGTCAGGCAAACCGTCCGAGCCGGTGTCAGACAGCATACTGAATCTGTTCGACGAGTGTCTCACGCGTGACTCACCGGGGGAACCCGTCATCAAGGAAGCTGCCTCCGTTCAGTCGACACCCAACGCCATGAGCGGCGACACGTGCGTGCTGAAGCCTCACCGGGCGGCGCCACCTATACCGGCGCCCAGGAAAACTAGCACCTCATCAGTGTACGAAGCCCCAGCGAAAGACCACTCAGATAGCGAAGCGAGCACGTGCTGGAGTTACAAAGAGTGCAGCGGCGATGAGAGAGAGAGCTCGGAGCCGTACGCGCTGGTGTGGGCGCACGCGAGCGGCTACCACCGGTCTGACGCCATCCTGCGCAAGGTGTTGACACAGCACTCGGCCCCCACCTGCGACGCCCAGTCGGCCGCTGACTCCGGCCAGGGCATGACGCCTGACCGCCAAGAGGACGGCTACGAACCTGTGCTCGACGCTATTAAGGACGAGAACATCTACGAGGAGATCGAATACATGTGCAGTTTAACGGACGAGGGGTGCTCGTGTGGCGGGAGTGTGGAAGTGGAGAGTGTGTCCTATAGTGGCAGTTTGGAAGAGCGGGAGAGCCCGGTGTACGCGAATTTGGTGGACAATGACGCGTACGCGATCCCTCCCGATGTCATCGCGTGGAAGAATCTTCTACTCGATCCCTTCTTCGTGGATGATGAAGAGGATGTGGTGAGTGCCTAAGTGTTTACTTCTATTTGCTATGCACACAATTTTAATGACAATAACGTCATTAAGTGATATCTAACTTGTTGAGTGAATCACCCAAAAGCAATTAAATAAAATGATGCTATTAAATGTAGGCATATATTCATGTTCGAATAGATTCGCGCTTCTACATATAATGTAATTTAATAATGTTAACTGTCACCGAATCGCTTTACTTAAGTGATTTTACAGATGTCTTGTTTTTATATCTGCATTGTCCTATTTAGCCTATAAATACTCAAATAGTGACTCACGTCACATAATCGTTTTATATGTTCTCTATATCTTAATCTTCTATGCTATAATCACATATAATATAATACAATACTAGGGATACCTTATCGGTAATTATAATAGCGGTTATATCCTCAATACATCATCTATTTATGCGTTATACTTCTTATTAGCACGACATAAATAAATAACTAAATACATATTCATGGCTCTACGCACTAACAGAGGTAGACTAAATAATATATTCGTTAAATAATTGCCATAATTCCACAACAGTGTCACTCAGTCATTAATCTACGTTTAATGGGTACCATTTTGTTATCTCGTTGTCAAGTAATGTAAATATCAAACGCACTTCAGTCCAGTTGGTTACACTCACACACATATCGTACTATAGATAAAATTGCATGCCATGTGTGGTTGTTAGTACATCGCAACACGCTAAGCTATAGTTGAATAGCAGGAATATTTTACATACTCCTGCGTGTATTCACTTCTCTACTTCCTTCTTAGGTATGTAGAGATTAATTGTCACCTTGAACGATCCTGACAAATCTCTCTTCCCTCACTGACATACACGCTCTTCTGTTCTTCACGCAACGTACACCCATTGTAGAGATCCCGCCACATAAGGTGGCAGTTGGAGGCGTCGCCACAGTCGCGTAATTCAGTGTTACCAGTAAACACGCCAAAACTAGCACTCACTGTGCCATACGGCTCGATACATTATAGGTTTCATTTGTAACGGTCTTTGGTTGCAGAGCTATAAACTCAAATAAAACAAATTAATATATCAATGTCAAAATATGTTTATTAAACTATTTCAAACATGATTAATAATTAACGGGACTTATCCTTCTTATTATATATTACATATATTATGTGTTCCTTCACTCTGTCCGCAATAGACCGTTTAGTATGTTCGACGTAGGATTTCCCACAGCTGCAATCAATCTTATACACACCCTTATATCTTATATCATGAGTATAAATCGGGAATCTCTTAAAACTATTATTTCAAACATGGCACTGAGCATTGTCTTTACATATTTTTTACCGAGGTTAGATCAGCGGAGACCCTAGCTTGGAGAAGAACTAACAAGAAACTCCGGAAATCAATTTATTATAATCACCTTTAACAAACATAAAAATTACAAAGAGTGGGCAAAAAACACAACGCTGGTAATACTAAATTTACCTTTCATACAAAATAACACGCAATGGCGGTAACGTCAAATTTAGTTCCAAGTTTGGCTACTGCCACCTTATGTGGCGGGATCTCTAATACGTATCTGTTCTTTATGGCCGTCCTCTTTCAACCATACCATACACTTTGGTTCTGTCTATTCGTAGGTAATGTGATTTTACTATACATAGGCAGACACGTACGTCGTAACATTTTGTCAATCCAAGCAAGATAAAGCTAGTTATTATATTATAATTTGTAATACGAGTTTTAACCAATTATACACCCGTTTCACTGTAGCAGGCTAGGCAGAGATCGCTTATTCCCATCAGTCCCGATCTTGACTAACCACTTTCGCCATATTAAAAACGGGAGACTTTAGAAGTACCTTTAACCGAATGTGTACGAGTGTCAATGAAGCGAAAGTGGTTCGTAAATAATTATCTAGCTAATCTAACGCACATGGCCACATGAATTATAGGCGTATGTACATATGTCATCACACATACATTATTTCATATGTAGGTAACTACACATTAAATTCTTATCACAAAAACAAGCATACACATGCAAAATGAATGAACGTAGTTATTAAATAACTGAACGTGATTTCGCGAAGATTTCTAAATGATGAACATGTTGACATAATATCACGTTCTTTAAGACGTGTTGGGGATCCGAATAGGTTGCAAATAGCTGTCTATCTTTACGACAATTAGGTCTAACATTGGTTACATACATAAATACGAGTATGCACGCCTTTACGACTCTAACGGGATAGGCAGAGACTATCGATCGCCACCTGGAACGATCCCGACAAATCTCTTACTTCACTCACACCCATTAACCTTCTCATACGAGTACATGCTCTTCTGTTCTTTACACCACGTACAACCGCCTTGAGATGTCTGAATTTGATATGTTCTACGCGGTCTACCCCATTTAATTCTAAAATTATTTCTGTTAAAGTAAACAATGATATCAATAACACATATAAATACAAATACCAATAATACATATTATGACAGTCAGATAGACGTCATATTGTAAAATGGTGACGTTGGAAGTACATATAACTGCCAAGTGTGTATCGGGACAGATAGGGATCGATCTCTGCCTATCCCTACATAGAATCAGGCGTGATTTGTACGTATGTTAACAAGCTCCTATCCATCTCGACTAGAAAAACAGCCGTTAACATACGTAATAACAATGAACTTCATTGCAAGTGAAATAGGGACTGTGACCTCATAATATGTTCAATGAATACACTATTAGACTAGAATAAATATGTCTTCCTGAGTTGATAATAAATATACATCGGCCGGCCGTCTGGTTCGTTGCATAATATAAGGCCCGTGCTAGTTGGGACGTGATAAGTGGTGAATATGTGTCTTTCTTTACTTTAATAAAATTACATTTACGAAATGCGTTGAATTATACGGTGAGGGAAAACATCGTGAGGAAACCTGCCTGTTCGTTGAACAGGTAATAGTTAGTGCTTGCTAATGGCGACACGGCTGACCACCTGTCACATTGAGTACTAACTATCTGGTTAACACGTGGGTTCGAGGTGTCCATAGAATTACTACCTTCGCAATTGCGGAGATGGACATCTGAACCTCTGACTACCCCGCAAGGGTTAATGGTCGTAAATGCGTTTGTTTTGTTTTTTACTTTACTTGTATTATATTAAGGTTTATAGGAGGTTTTTAAGAACGGATAGTGTTTAAAGGAACATCAGATAATACGAAAATGCACTCCTAAAATACAGAATTGTACACCAAAATATACAGTCCCAACCCAAATCTAACCTTTGCTGTACGTTTAGCTAAATTTTAAGGGTACATTTCAGTATTTTTTATGAACTTTCAATTATTTTTCTTTAAAGACTAGTTATGGGTGCATGGAATCTATTGAGTGATTAGTTAATATGTTGATTAATATTTTATACAATAATGTTATCAATATTGTTCTTTATGCTATAAATTATTGAAATTCACGGTGGACTGAACTTAAGAGTAACTAATAATATCTCTAAAGTCACTTTTTGTTAGTTTTAGTAAGTACCTCCTTTTAAAATTATAATGACATCATTATAGAATCATTGAGATTACATTAATCCCTAGTCTCTTAGTCGCCTCCTACATACAATATGTAGAGTCAGAAAAGCAAGAAAGATAGCTAGTTTTAACGAGATTATTTATATGACAGTTTTTTAAACTTCATTTGTTTAACTTAGCGATTATAGACAAAGAAGTGTAATTTTGAATTAAGAGTGTTACACATAACATATAGAAAGATTCACGGGGCATAAAACATACATATTATTATTCACGCACCTAATCCCTTAAGGGACAGAATACTAAGGTCTGAGGAACCATATTCATATTTTATGGTTTGGTAGAAAGATGTATTAAAAATAGAAATAGGTGTATTAGTGGCTAGGTGGTATTATGGTACTCGTATTGTACCATTATACTATTAATAATACTAACTATACAGTAGACGATTCCGAAGGTAGTAATTTTATGGCCACCTCGAACCCACTTGTTGACCAAATAGTCAGTACTCAATGTGACAGGTGGTAAGTCATGTCGCCATTAACAAGCACTATTGCCTGTTCGGGGAATAGGTATATTACATCAATACAGATACTATGTATATACAATAGCTTCCGTTACACCATCGGAATCGAATCCCGTACCACTAACTGAAGCTTTGACTTGGCATAAAAAGCGTGTTTCGTTTAATGTTTTCCGGTGGGCTAGCTACCTTTCTTCGGCCGCGCTTTTTGGGTCATTGCGACTTCCTAAACATATGGGCTCGACAGGAATGGGGGCTAATTATAGATCGGATTAGGATTAATGCACAGAGAAAGCTTTTTGTTTAACATACACAGATATTCACGGCCTTTAATCGCTTTCGTAGTGGACATTACCTTGGAATTTTACTATCGTCTTGGTTAAGTTAATAAAGGTTAGTTGGTTAGATTTAAAATGTGGTTGTAATTGCAATAATACAGAATAGTAATCCATGTTATGCATACATATTTTCTTAAGTTCTATTAATGTATAGTAGTTAACTATATTATGTTATAAATGGTGAGGTAATCAAAAATTTGCTTAACTATTTTAATTCAAATATTAGTAGTAACTACTGTTATGTAGCTATTGTTAAGTTTTCTAAATATTATAGTTGTAAAAGTGATTGTTGAAAATAAAGTGTACATTAGGCGTAAGTAATATACGAGTATTACTATTCATACTTGAACATAATAGTATTTAATGTTTTTGTTCTTTAATTAACAAATTAAGCATTTTATTGTTTTGGAACTAACTATATATTGACTTCATTTGAATTATATTAGCAAAACACATCAATATATTGCTTAACTTAACGTAATATATCTTCGTTACATAATAGCACGTCAGTAACTAATTAATAAAGATTTGTTAATTGTCTAAGTGAAGTTTAACGAACCATATCCTTCCGGCTATAATTGGCCTTAATCATTTAAGTTGCAATAAGTTAATTACTTAGAAATTCCAATGCTTTAAGATGTACGTTATGTAGGTAAGGTTACGTAGGATTCGTCGTAATGTCTTATATTTGAGGATTAAATAAGTAAATTAAGTAAGCTATATGTGCAAAAATAATTTTCTTTCTTTATAATTTGGTTTGGTAACTGGCACTGGGCAAAAAATCCTTAAAGCCGGAGTTTCTTGTAGGTTCTTCTAGCCAGGGCTTCTGAACCAACCAATTCAATGCTAAGAGACAACCAGTGTCAGGCAAATGTTTTGACTTTCAATGAATATACTGTACTTGTAGTTATGTTTGACTTTGTTTGTTATGTTGTAAAAAATTTGACTTTTTTAAGTTCTAAAAAGTACGTATAGCCTATGTATGTATGGTGTATACCTATGAACTTAAAGTGATTTGTAAGGATCGTGAAAATAGAAAGATATAGTTACGTGATTTCGAGAATGCATGTATGTGTCTTTGTTATAAATTGTTACACTTCACGTTGATTATTATTACAACATATACATTCACGTTCTTTAATCCCTTTCGGGGTGGACAGTCACTTTTTAGCATGGTTAATCGGTTTGTGATGTCATAGGGAACATTATTATACTAACATTATTTATTATCATACAAATATGTAATGATTCACTATCAAAAAGCTATATGTCCTGCCTACTTTTAACCAAATAGTCGGCACCCCATATGACAGGTGGCGAGGCATGAAGTCTCCCAGTCACTTTTAACTTCTTTCTTCGCTTTCTGCATGCTATAGACACATTAAATACACGTTGAACAATGTTGTTTGATTCGTGTGTCCATTGTGAAATCGTAAAGTAATTATGTTCGCAATTATGTTAATTGATGTTCGGTGCGGATTCGTTAAATGTACATCAACCTAACTAGTTAGGAATGTGATAATTTCGGACTTAGAAACATAGATGTCACTGTTGTCTGGGCTAAATCTGGAACTTAAATCTGGAATAAAATGTAATTAGCTGTTAAGTTCTTGCAGGTAACTCTTCATTATTATATCATCATCATTGAAATATTTGATTAATAATTAGCACATAAGTAACAGGGCACTCCTTGACATATTATAAACATATATACAAAGTACGCCCGCGTCCCCACTAAAGGGTTAGGTATAGATCAAGGATCCCGTTTGCCCTCGCTCATGGCAAACCACTTTCGCTTTATTGGCATCCATACACCTAACACACTCTGTGGCTATAGCTACTTCTAACATAACGTTGACATGTTTGTATTGTATCATAAATAACGTGTGTTGATCACGGGCCTCGTTAATAATTCATTAAAGTCGTTGATCATTGAGAATAACGAGAGTTGTAATTGGGAAAAAATTACGCACATTAACATAAAACGTATGTGGTTAGAAAGTGTTAGGTTCTTGAACTTGAGTATAAAGACATTGTGATTTTCAATTAACATACAAATATGTGATGCGTATACGTCACGCTCGGTTCTCTAAAGAGGGGTAGATAGAGATCAGGCATCTTTGTATTACTTAGGTGATTCTGTTTATAAATTTTCGCTTTATCGATACTTTATAAAGACATTGTGATTATGTGTTTATATTTGTATTATATTTGTGTTTATATTATATTATTATATATTTCACTTTATACATAGTTACTTTATGGTATAGTGTTGCCCTATCGTAAATTGTTTGTAGGTTTTATTTCCGTATTTATATTACTAAGATTGACCGTGAATATTACGTTAACGTCTTTTATTCCCTTTCTGGGTGGACAGAACCTCGGAGATATAATATCTCTTAGGTCACTGTTACACTGCATGAATATTGGGGTTGTTATGTTATATTAAACATTGGTAGCAGGTTGCTAGATTTCATTAACCCCCAGTCCCATAATCACCTCCTACGACATGACGGAAAGAACAGCAGCTAGTTTGTAGTTTGTATGTTTGTAGTACCTTACTAGTATAGTTGAGTATTATCTATAGTAGTTAGTACTAAACAGAAATAAAAGAAAAATATATTTTTAACACATTGATTGAGTCGCCATCTATGTAAAAATCTTGTGAAATCATTATTATTCATTATCAGCTTATAATGAATTGTGTAGGCGTTAGTGATTCATTGTAATTAATCGTAAATCGTTTCTTTGAATCGAATAACTATACTGTTTGGTAAACAGGTTTTAGTTTTTCCAATAATTCGGTTTACTGGTGCATGTTTGGATTGTGATTTTGTAACCAATTAACTGTCTTTCTTCATTGTATGTCGTATAAAGCGACTAAGGGACAGAGGACAAAAAAGACAAACGCGTTCACGACCATTAAACCTTGCTCGGTAGTCAGGGGTTCACGTTTCTATCTCCGCAATTGCGAAAGTAGTAAATCTATGGCCTCCTCGAACCCACGTGTTGACTAGATAGTCAGTACTCAATGTTACTGACTATTAACTGTTGGGGGAACAAGTAGGTTTGTATTTTTAAAGGACAGGGGATAAGATATGTATTGAGCGGTATCTTAGTTATTAGTTTAATGTGGTTTAATTATTCCCTATCAATGTCATTACAAATTCCATAGTTATGTCAGTTATGTTAAGGTGAGAAGAGATTATATAATATGTCTCTTATATTCTGCCATCCCACACAGAATTAAGTACATATTTAAGACATGATTTCTCATATTTTAGTATTTTAATTGGGTCTGTGATATTAATATGAAATAATAATAATGTTCATGCTCAAATTATTATACAAGTTATATTTTACACGGATTATGAAAACAAACTATGTAGTTAATAATATAAAAACATACATATACATTCACGTCCTTTAATCCCTTTCGGGGTGGACAGAACCTCGGAGATATGTCGCATGAATATTGGGGTTGCGTTGTTATAATGGAACATTGGGGATAGGTTGCTTTACTCCTAGTCCTTTAGTCGCCTTCTACGACATGTCGGGCAGAACGGCAGCTAGTTAGTATTCTATTTTACGTTCCAGCTTATTAATTAAAACGACACTTAGTCTAGCATTGTGCGTGCAATCAAACCTTAAGGATCCGAATTCGATCCCCGGTCACGTATCGACTGTCGTCAATCCATTGTTATTTGCATCGTATTTAGTTGCATAATTAGTTTATTAAGTGTACATACACTCACATACATACACATATACATACACACATACACATAAACATTGAACGTTCCCGTCTATAAATTATAGAACATTCAATCTCATGATCAAGAAATAAGGTACAGATATGAATATAATATGTCTTGTTCTAGTTTGGTAAGTAAAAAGAATGCTTACTAGTTGCAATTCTTCCCGGCACGACGTTGGAGGCGACTAAGAAATAAATACCATCGCGTTGGCAACCTGTTACTAATGTTCCTTATAACATGATAAAGCCAATATTAATGTTAAAAGAGATCTAGGAGATATGTCTACGATGTTCTCTCATCGTTATTATAGGTAGCATCGTCTCATGTTGTGAGATGTGACTAAGGGAAATTGCAATTTATTAATCAATGGGCTAGCAATGTCACCCATATTTCATAAAACTATCAAGTAGTTAGTTACTCATCACAACCGCAAAAAGACCTTACGCCATATTTAGCCAATGTGTGGGGAAAATGGAAACTAATTTAGTACATAGTTATACAAAGGCTGTAATAAGTTACCCAAAAATACAAACATAGATATTCACGTCATTAAAACCCTTTCGGGGTGGACTGATCCTTGGCGACATGATAATATCTCTTAGGTCACTTTTAAGCTTAGATATTAGAGTTGTGATGTCATATGAGTAAAAATTATTACTTACTAGCGAACCGCTCCGGCTTCGCACTTCTGTCTATTTAATGGATATTATTATACATATAAACCTTCCTCTTGGATCACTCTATTTATTAAAAAAACCACATCAAAATCCGTTGCGTAGTTTCAAAGATTTAAGCATACAAAGGGACATTGGGACAGAGAAAGCGACTTTGTTTTATACTATGTAGTGATTTATCTTTCTTTAGTACTCCAACAACATATACAGTAAATTTACTAAAAATACAAGACATTTAGACATTAATCTTAAGGCGGGTGTACGTAGGCTGAAGAACAGAGGACATGTATGAGAAGCCTAATGGGTGTGAGTGAAGCAAGGGATATTTAGTGGGATCGATCCAGATATCGATCCATAGTCTCTACCTATCTCCTTAGGGCATAAAGGCGTAAATATACATATATGTTTACGTAGGGTCCGGTCTAATAAGACATATAACAATCAGATAGACGCTATGTTGAAAAAGGTGACGTTAGGTGTACCTATAACCGCCGAGAGTGTATGAGAATATGTATGAATGTCAATGAAGCGAAAGTGGTCTGTCAGGATCGGGACAAATGAGGATCCGTGATCTCTGCCTACCTCTCTACAGGGAATCAGGCGTGATGTGTATGTATGTATGTGTGTTTTTTCAAATGAGTACTAAATATGTCTTCACAAAAGACCACACACGTCAAATATAGTTAACTTTGTTGCGAATAACGACTGAAATAATTTTAACGTCTAATAAATTCACAACTTTTACGACCAATAAGAACTTATCAATCGTATGCCATATTGCAACGTCGTACTTACAAAACAGTTATACATCACGCTAGTTATCTTTAAAAGGTAGATAGAGAACACGGATTCCAATTTTACCCGATCTCTATAAACACCACGTGGGTTCAAGGTGGCAATAGAATTACTACATTCGCAATTGCGGAGATGGAAACCTGAACCTCTGACTACCTTGCAAGGGTTAATGGTCGTGAACGCTCTATAAAACGTTGTCATCTATATCTCTGATAAATGCTTTACTCTCATTTTAAGAATATATAAATATGTTTATGATAAATATAAAGTTGTGTTTGAGAGAAGCAAGAGAGATTTGTCACAACTTCAAGGTGGTGATCGATAGTCTCTGCCTATCTCATTAAAGAGTATTCGTTAATAATAATAATATTACTAACACCAATTGAACTAGCCCCTTGGTAAGTTCATTTAAGACTTGTGTTAAGGGTACTTAGCCAACGTATATTTCGGAAATATATACGTATTATACATAGATAAATACATATAAAACATATATAATCAACAACCAGACTGGAAAGCAAAAAAAGCGTTGTTCTTATCTCTCCCTTCACCGGGAATCGAAACCGGGAACTCACGACTAACGTTCAGGTGCTTAACCTATCGAGCCACGGAGGTCGTCAAATATATCTCTCTTGGGGGCTAGTTCAATCTGGGTGCTGGTTCATTGTATCTCCTCAATTGGAGCTAACCTTGCACTGACCGTATGACGTCACATCCGCCAAAATGGCGACACAACACACCCATTCATGGAGTATTACGTACATGCATTTCTGATTAAGAACTGCATATACCCTGAGCACCAAGAGTACTAATGCGTTTTAGTGAAATCACAGTACAATTGTAATTCAGTAGCAGTTCGATAGCAGTTAAATGGAGTGAGGTTGTTAGTGGAGTAGAAAAAGGGTCAAATTTCGCTACAGGGTACTGGACCTAGGCTGCTGTTTGAGATTAATAAATATATACATATTAAATATATGTATTCACGCCTTTACGCCCCTTACAGGATAGAAAGAATATCGATTACTACCTGGAACGAACCTGACAAATCTCTTGCTTCACTCACGTCCATTAAACTTTTCATACGTGCTTTACGCCGCTGCATACACTTAGGAAGAATGTGTCCAATTTAAATTTAAAAATAAATATATCTGTAACTACGTATTGTGTATATAATTCAGATAGTATAATATATTAACTTAGACGTGTGTATTATACATAGATAATTTGATTTAGATTTCACTTACATACTTAATTTTAACTAGCTGCAATAATATTGGACGATGGGATATCAATCTCTCACTAATATTCCACAATAACGTCATCATAACCACAATAGTAACTAACTAGTACTAAGTGTCCAAAGGAAAGAATTATTGTTTCCGAACTTCTGTCTGCCCCGAAACGAATATATCCCATGTATGTACGTGCAGGCTTCGAATGACCCATACTTAACATGCCTTCGAAATTTCGGAGACGGGCATTCAAACCTCTGACTACTCCGCCATAATAAAAAGGGAGTGTGTATACACAAGTCGTGAAGCGTATGTATGTATGTATATATGTATTCAATATGGTCCCAAACTCGCACTGTGACATGACTAATAGGAAAACATATTAAACACAATAAAACTAAATTATTCCATCTCTTTTCAACAAAACTAAATAGTAATGAGAGTGAAAGAGATATGTGATATGACTAAGGGGTCCAAGGTGATTCAACTAATGAACGCGAATTGCATTCGTTGCGGATGAGTTTCATTACGACTGTGATAGCTTAGGAGGGTGATAGGATATCGGGAAGTGTAATGGTTAAACATGTTTGAAGAAGAGTGATAGAAAATAAAAATAAGATGATCATAAGTACTGTAATTAATAGACATAGTTATCTATGTACATATTGGAAAAGTGACTAAAAACAAAAAGTTTCAATATTTATTTTTAAGTGGAATAATGGTTAATACGAAAATATACAAAATTTAAAACAACATTGTTTTTATTAGTAAGATATCATAAATCACTTACTCTGCACCGGCGAAAATTGACACACGGACCTCTTACTAATAATCCTAACGTTCATATTATGTTATTATGTATCCCTAACAAAGCACTATATAATACTAAAACTTCTACGCATCTTCACCTACTACCTACCCCAGTCAGTATAATAGCCGCGAGTATATCTATTTATTTATATGTTTTACTATATAGTAATAGTTGGGTTAAAATTAGACCCTATACACAAACAGACATTGTGTGTTTATTTAATGGCTGTGTCTACAAATAGTGTTGTAATGTACCATACAGCTGTTCAATACTTGAATCTTCGAAGGGGTATACAGGGCCTTGGTGTTTGTAAAAGACTACTAAGGGAATAAGGGTGTTATCACTACATAGTATAAAACAAAGTCGTTTTCTCTGTCCCTATGTCCCTTTGTATGCTTAAATCTTTGAAACTACGCAACGGATTTTGATGCGGGTTTTTTAGTTTTAGTTAGAGTTATTCAATAGGTAGGTTTATATGTCTTATAACATCCATTAAATAGTGGAGTAGGCTTTATATTTGTATTACATTATCTGTGCCCGTGCGAAGCCGGAGCGGGTCACTAGTATATTTAACACGATAGAGTATAAAAAATACTAAGATTTCTAATTATTGAGATGCCATATTGAAAGTGTGACGTTAGAAGTACCTATAACTGCCGAGTGTGTATGAGGTGTATGAGTGGTAATGAAGTGAAAGTGGTTTGTCAGGATCGAGACAGATGGGGATCTGGGATTCTATCTACAAGAAAACGGTCGTGATGTGTATGTATGTAATTATGTTATTTCTAACATTTAAACTATATGCACCGACTACTATATTTATAAATGCTGACGCGGCTTACCACCTGTCACATTGAGTACTAACTATCTGGTTAACACGTGGATTACTACATAGTATTACTACCTCCCCAAGTCCCGAGATGGTCACGCGAACCTCTGACTACCCCGCAAGGGTTAATAGTCTTAACTGTTTGTCTCTTGACTGTTTTGATTACGTCAAACCCAGTTCCTCATAAACGTAGGCAGTGAACCCACGCACTAATCAATTGTGTAATTCAGTGACGTGTATTGTTCCGTGCTAGTCTGGGACGTAAAAAGAACGCGAACTAGCTGCCGTTCTTCCCGGCATGTCACAGTACGCGACTAAGGGACTAGGAGTAAATTTAATCTATTAAGCAATGGGGTAGCAACCTGATACCAATGTTCCATATGCTATCAGAACCCCTATATCAATGTTAATAATTGACTAACATATACATACATTCACGTCTTCTAATCGCTTTCGGGTTGGACAGAACCTTGAAGATAATAATATATCCAAGGTCACTTTTTAAATCACCAAGGAGATGTTTTATGTCTCCAAGATTCTGTCCACCCCGAAAGGGATTAAAAGGCGTAAATTTACGAGTATGTATATGTACATGCATTTAACATGTTCCTGTCCGCACAAAGCGATGGGTTGTCAGTCCATCAGTCACTCGATCCGTCGGAAACGCGGTCGACTTGCACAGAATCCTGTTACGGAATCAAGTTTTCCATTCAGACCGTATGGTATACTTAGTAGGACCGATAATCGGGCAGATTTTTCTACCGAAAGTCATTTTCAGTAGTCATATCAAAAACACAGGTCTTTATAATTACTCAATTATTCAAGCAATTAATCATATAAACAGACATACGCATTCACTACCCTACAACCCTTATGGGTTAGTAAGGTTGAGTGCAACCATCGACTAAGTTTTTTTGTGAAGGTGTTTTTTTTTTGGTCACTTGAATAAATGTATATAGTCAGAAACTATCAATAGCTTTGAACGATCTTTATCTATTTATTCCACTTAATTTAAATAGACAAGTACTTAAATACAATAGTTAATCGTGTTACTGAATCCTCTTTTTTAGGACTACTACGTTATAACACTGCAATCTTCACCCTTGGAAAAGTGGCAAAACACTAGCACAGAAATCTAAATAAATTTTGTGAAGTTGCTCACGCGACTTTTACTCATACTTACATTATTTTTTCATCCTGCAAAAAGTCGGTCGCCGATTATCGGACGTGGGCAAGCACGCTCAGTTTCACAGATGGCGCCCTGTGCCGTTTTGAGATCGAATCTGGAGTTTTTTTGGCAGGTTGTCAGTTAATGAGGTCCTGGAAAGTGGGCTTACAATGGGGACAATTAACTGTTTACAGACATAATTGATCAACGAATATAGGTTAAAGTTATGAATGATTCATTGACATACTGTTTGAGTTTCATACGAACATACAACTTTCTTATTCTTTAATTTATTTTAACCACTTGATTCGTGAGGAACTGGGTCGATTCCCAGTGGAGGCAGAGTTAAGAATAGAAGAATTTTCTTCTGAATTCTTGTTATGTTAGGTTATATTTTAAGTAATTATATAATTTTTAACTTTGGCTAAATCATTAAAACATAACCCTGATACAAGTCTTAGATGCACTTTGCAAGAGTCTTGTTTAATTGTTGTAATATTCACCAAAATATGTGATAATGTATATAAGAATGTGGTACATTATAGTGTAATATACATCTATATTCATATCTTCAATCCTTTGTTCCAGTGGATAACGCCAGAAGAGTGCGCGGCGTTGGCCCAGAACCCCAAACCTCCGCTGATCATCCCCAGGATCACCCAGGCCCGGCAGAGGAACTCTGGACCTCTCTATAATGAGGTAAGGTTCTATTTGTCGACTAACAGATAAACCGATCGTCGATCGAAGTAGGACACAGACTCTTTGGTTGAGCATTGGGATGGAATTGAAACTGACTCTATCACCCAGAAAACTAAATCAACCTACTTTGCGTTTATTGTGCTTGCTAAGCAGTTGTGTATGTCAATAAAGCGAAAGTGATCCAGAATCTGGAAATATATTGATCTGTCATTATTTCCTACACCTCTACGTGTATGTAAATACTATGACATACATATCTAAGTACACCAACCAATCGATTCCATATATCAGATCATATGTCGTAACTAATATTTACGTCCATACGTCTATACCCACGCGACGTCCAAACGTCCAAATTTGGGCATGCCTTCGGAAGCCCCACATCCTCATTCTATATGGGCAGCCATTATACTATGCCTATTGTTGTGGCCTGTGACACAATGCAACTTTTATGGCACCGGCAAAGGGCCGAAATATATAGTGCGAGTGAGCTGACTGAAGCTAGTTTTACTCTGTACCACGTATGCTTGGACGATCGTGCATAATTTAAAGCTTGAGTGACCACAGTTGTCTTTCGAAATCAATGTTTCACTATAGCTAGAAGAAAATATACATACATATGCTTCACGACTAGTGCATACACAGTTCCTTTTTTATTATGGCTTGAGTGCTGCTCTTTGCAATTTCGAAGGCATTTTAGGTATGAACCTAGTTTTACTAGATAGACAGCACCGAAAGTGATAGGTAGTAAACCGTATCGCTGTAAAAAGATACTGGCTATTACCCATACCGAGGGATAGGCATGTTTCCTTACGATATTTTCCCTCGCCGTTAGAAACTCTAAATTATATACGTAAATGAGAAAGATAATTTTAAATCAGTCATGAGCAGTATTTTCGTAATGATTTCGATTGAACCACCAGATTACTCAGTCGATGCTGAACACTCTACATCTTACTACTCTGAAAGAAGTTGAATGTGCTATATACATGTACATATTTATTAAATCCTATCCTTCGTTTGCCGCCTCTCACAATTTGCGTGATGCAAAAACAGCTGGATATATTCTTTTGAAGTCCCAGATTGACACGAGGCAAAGTATGTTGTTCTTTTCCTATCCACTCCTTAATGATTCAATGGGATGAAGTGAGAACAGCTTAATCGGTGTTTGTATATGTCAACATAAATATAATACTTGGATGGACATAAAACACATATTCTATATAAGATGCTATAATAAATACCATTCCTGCAAACATGTCGTAAGAGACGACTAAAGAACTAGGGATTTCCTAAATATGTATATATACACGTTGTTTAATACCTTTCCAGGTGGCAAGAACCTTGAAAATACTATAATATCTCTTAGTTCGCTTTTGAGCATGAATATTTGAGTTGTAATGTCATATGAAACATTGACGGCCGTTTACTAAACCATCGGCCAATAATGAATTTTCCCCAAGTCGCCTCCTATGATATACCGAGACGAACGCCAACTAGTTAGAAATCATTTTACTCACAGACTAGTACAAGAGACTTGTTCAATGATAGATAACTGCACCTAACTAAAAAATAGCTCAAAATGTTAACGTATTCAGTAAAAAATTGAATGAAATTAAGTGAGTTTATGAATGAAATTCCCTTAGTTCTGTTATGAATGCAATTCTGTTATCAGCTAGATGATAGTCCACTTTCTACTCCCATACTTGCACTTTTTTATTAATAGGCCTCGGTCATTGTACCAGCAATGTGATAAGGTATACGGTGGCAGTAGCCAAACTTGGAACTAAATTTGACGTTACCGCCATTGCGTGTTATTTTGTATGAAAGGTAAATTTAGTATTACCAGCGTTATGTTTTTTGCCCACTCTTTGTAATTTTTATGTTTGTTAAGGGTGATTATAATAAATTGATTTCCGGAGTTTCTTGTTAGTTCTTCTCCAAGCTAGGGTCTCCGCTGATCTAACCTCGGTAAAAAATATGTAAAGACAATGCTCAGTGCCATGTTTGAAATAATAGTTTTAAGAGATTCGCGATTTATACTCATGATATAAGATATAAGGGTGTGTATAAGATTGATTGCAGCTGTGGGAAATCCTACGTCGAACACACTAAACGGTCTATTGCGGACAGAGTGAAGGAACACATAATATATGTAATATATAATAAGAAGGATAAGTCCCGTTAATTATTAATCATGTTTGAAATAGTTTAATAAACATATTTTGACTTTGATATATTAATTTGTTTTATTTGAGTTTATAGCTCTGCAACCAAAGACCGTTACAAATGAAACCTATAATGTATCGAGCCGTATGGCACAGTGAGTGCTAGTTTTGGAGTGTTTACTGGTAACACTGAATTACGCGACTGTGGCGACGCCTCCAACTGCCACCGTATGTGGCGGGATCTCTATCTAGAGATCCCGCCACATAAGCTGGCAGTAGCCAAACTTGGAACTAAATTTGACGTTTCCGCAATTGCGTGTTATTTTGTATGAAAGGTAAATTTAGTATTACCAGCATTGTGTTTTTTGCCCACTCTTTGTAATTTTTATGTTTGTTAAGGGTGATTATAATAAATTGATTTCCGGAGTTTCTTGTTAGTTCTTCTCCAAGCTAGGGTCTCCGCTGATCTAACCTCGGTAAAAAATATGTAAAGACAATGCTCAGTGCCATGTTAGAAATAGTTTTTTTAATTTATACTTAGATCATAAGATAACTTTCAAAGAGAGCTTGTGATATTTATAATTTTGAATTACGTCGCCTAGAGTACCCGCCACATACGGTGGCAGTTGGAGGCGTCGCCACAGTCGCGTAATCCAGTGTTGCCAGTAAACACGCCAAAACTAGCACTCACTGTGCCATACGGCTCGATACATTATATTGAGGTTTCATTTGTAACGATCTTTGGTTGCAGAGCTATAAACTCAAATAAAACAAATTAATATATCTAAGTCAAAATATGTTTATTTAAAATAGGCCCTATCACAAGCTCTCTTTGAATGTTATCTTATGATCTAAGTATAAATTAAAAAAACTATTTCAAACATGGCACTGAGCATTGTCTTTACATATTTTTTACCGAGGTTAGATCAGCGGAGACCCTAGCTTGGAGAAGAACTAACAAGAAACTCCGGAAATCAATTTATTATAATCACCCTTAACAAACATAAAAATTACAAAGAGTGGGCAAAAAACACAATGCTGGTAATACTAAATTTACCTTTCATACAAAATAACACGCAATTGCGGAAACGTCAAATTTAGTTCCAAGTTTGGCTACTGCCACCGTATGTGGCGGGTACTCTATGTCATTTATGGCCGGCCATTTTATAGATAACGGGCTAGTGATGTGGCTGTAATTATTATGGCGATTTAGGTATGGGTATGACTAAAATATCGATTTGTTTGTGCATTCACATATCAATATCAATTCAATCATTATCAATTCCTCGTATTTTTATATCTGTGATACAGGTAAATGTTAAAGCATGCCAATGGTCCATGGTTTACCACCTGTTACATTACATACAATTTGGAAGATCTCCGTGGTTGACTTTTTGTATTAATTTTTAAATTATAATCATATATTTCTTAAATACACTTTGTCTAACTATTTAAGAAATATATGATATAATAGTAAATATATGATAGTACCTTTACACAAGTCTGGATTAAACTTACAAAGGGGCTAGTTCAATTGGTATTATGGTGGATTAATAGGAGTGGATTATAGAGAGGATGTTGTTATTATGAAATATATAAATACCCTTTACTTCACTCACGTTTAAGTAAGTTATGTGTAGTGTATGTTTAGATCACCAAGGAGTTATACATCCTAGATTTTATTCCAAACGAGTTCAAACGTGAATGCATGATCCGGTATCGAACCCAATACCTTAAAATACGCAACGTGACTCACCATCAAGCCTACGTTAACTGACGTTGAATAACACCAAACATTCATTGCCAACCGGTTTCTATGTATATGTACATATAATAACTAACTATGAATGCATAAAACACTTTTAAATCACTACGTTGTTGGTCTGAGTCACTAGCATTCAATGTTAGTCAAGGCCCATTCCACCTCTTACATTCCAATGAGATACTATATTGTTTATCTCGTTATCTTACCTAGTTAGATTGACAAAAGGAATATATATGAGTGAAGTGGAAGGGCGGTTACGTAGGGTTCGGCCTGATAAGACATATAACAGTCAGATAGACGCTATATTGAAAAAAGGTGACGTTAGGTGTACCTATAACCGCCGAAAGTGTATGAGAAGATGTATGAATGTCAAAGTGAAAGTGGTCTGTCAGGATCGGGACAACTGGAGATCCGTGATCTCTGCCTACCCCTCTACAGGGAATCAGGCGTGATGTGTATGTATGTATGTCTTACCTAGTCTGGGACGTAAAAGAATGTTAACTAGCTGCCTTTCATCTCGACATGAAGCGAGAATTATAAAGGTCGATTGTGTTAATCTATTGGGTAATTGGTATGCAAACTGTTACTAAAATTTTATGTATGTATTTGTAAATTTAGACTTCAGATTATTCTTCAATGCTATAAAGACCTCATACTTTGATAAGATTAATAGAAAACCAATTAGCTTTCTTTCATCGTGTAAAGTAGCTGAGGGAATAGAGTCCATTGAATCTAATTAGTGATGGGTATGACTGACTGATAGAGTCAGAAATATTCATTAAATATGTTATCAATACCCTGATACTTATGCTTAGTAAGTACAGTATTCGTATAGTCATCTGTGATTTTCTAAAAGACAAGAGATTATTATATCTTCGAGTTTATGTCTTCCCCGAAAGGGATTCAGTTGAGGTAATTGATGTATAATTAAGTGTATAACTATACAGAACATTCAATGAATGTATTTTTACTGTACTTATAATGAATTCAAGTATTCTGAATTGAGTTCAACATTACCCATAGTGAGTAAACGAAAAACGTTACATTCTATTTCCAATAACTAACTAACACGGAAGTCAATTAGTACTAAAACATATAAGAAAGGTCCTAGGTTCGAATCCCGACTCTGGCATGTACCAATGAATGAAATTTAAATATGTGTTTTTCATTTACGTACATAATTTACAGTCGCTAACGGTGAGGGAAAACATCGTGAGGAAACCTGCCTATCCCTCAGGATAGGTAATAGTCAGTGCCTATATACGGCGATACGGTTCACTACCTATCACGTTGGGTGCTGTCTATCTAGTGATACGCGGGCTTTGAATGACCCATACCTAACATGCCTTCGAAATTTCGGAGATGGGCACTGAAGTCTCTGACTACCCCGCCATAATAAAAAAGGGAGTGTGTATACACAAGTCGTGAAGCGTATGTATGTATGTTACATTCTATTTCCAATAACTAACTAACACGGAAGTCAATTAGTACTAAAACATATACTGACACAGATTTCATACACCATGTTTCTGTTCCACCCATTCAGTCTTGGGTGTGCTAATGCATCAGACAAGACAGTCTTGTATAACGCCGGTTATCCGACACGGGGTTAGCAGTTGTTCGGGGTCAATATACTTAATAAAGGGACTCATTCACGTTCCATTGCTAATATTAATGCCTTTGCAAAGTATGTATTAACACTTCCTGTGATGTAAAATATGTTTTAGCAAAGATTTGTACGGGTGGAGGAGTACTTATAACCGCCAAGTGTGTATGAGAAGATGTATGAGTGTCAATGAAGCGAAAGTGGTTCGTCAGGATGGGAACAAATGGGGATCCGTATTCTCTGCTTACCCCTCTACAGCGAATCTGGCGTGATGTGTATGTATGTCTGTTGTATGGATATATAATACTATTAGGCGAAGAGCTAGTAACCAATGTTCCGTATGAATGTCATCATAACTCCAATATGGTATCTATTATCAAGATTCTAAACTCTTGCGTGATTGAACTGTGAAAAAAATTACGTCCTTCAATCCCTTTTAGGCTGGACAGAACCTCGGAGATTTAGTATCACTTTTAGCATAAATATAGGAGCTGCGATAAAATAACGTTGGTGTCAGGTTGCTAGCCCATCGCCCAATCGATTCCATTTACCCCTAGTCCCTTAATCGCCTATGATATGCCAAGAATAACGGTAGCTAGTTTGCATCCTTTTGCGTCCCAGACTATCACCTAATATAGGTCGATAGAATATATCGACTAGTGATTTGCAATTATTTATCGACTCGTATCTCGTTAATAATTCATAGCATTCCCCATCACTAACGCCCATTGTGTTCTGAACAGTATTAGTCACTCTTGCGAAGTGATACGATATGATTGTGTTGTTTATCAAATGAAGTTAAACAATTAATTTTCGGTCATTTACAGTGTAAACACATAGGTGGTTTTAACTTTGTTTATAAGACAAAAAAGTGGTTTAATAGGTTAAAATTTCATTTCTTTTGCGTATTTTTTTGTCTTATATATAAAGATATAAATAGGACTGTAAAATTCGTATAAATACATAGATAATTCGTCTGGTTAGGTTTAGTATTGATGGTGCATTTAAACAGTATTAAGTGAAGTGTAAAATTTAAACCATAAGTTCACTAACAAGATTTTTAGTAGTGTAAACATATTTTAAACAACATTTATAAATTGTTTATATGTGTGTAAAACCAAATGATGATAGGGTGGTGTATGGATATTTCTCTAGTGCATTTTAGTGATGTGTCAATGTACTTATTTGAGATATTTGGACAGTGATATTAGTATGCACATGTTACGACGGGCTAAAACATGGTTCAAAGAGGTAATTTTATATACATATACATTCACATCCTTCAATCCTTTTTAGAAAGCACAGAACCTCAAAGATATACAATCTTCTCAGTCGCCTATAGTATAAATATGGGGATTATAATGGCATTGAATTGGAATATTAAAGACAAGTTGTTAGTCTATGATCCAATAGATTCCATTGACTCCTAGTTCCTATGTCACGTGTTATAACATGCTAAGAAGAATGGCATCTAATAAGCCTTTTATTGAAGTTCCAGACTGGCACAGGATTAGGTTAAAGGTCGTTTTAAAAAGGAAGACGATCAAATAGATGACATACTAAAAAGGGTGACGTTAGAAGTATGTACATAAATGCACTGCGTTTGTTAGCTTTAGACTAGGTATATGAATGATATTAAATCATAAGTGGTTTGCCATTCTTAGAAATTGGCTATTAGTAATTTAGAAATAATACACATATTCACGACTGTACCCTTTTGGGGTAGTAAGAGGCTGACGTCCACCATTAAATAAAAAAACAATCTTTTTAGTATGGTCTTTCGTCGCTGGAAATTCACGGTATACCTTATATCCAACGTGACCGATGGTAAACCATGTCACTATGTATAGTTTATAACCTATTTCGATAATTAGGCAGGTTTCTTCATAACTTTTTCCGTCCCCGAATTTTGAAATACAATAGGTATAATGGCTTTCTTCTCTTCATTTTGTATGAGGCGACATTGGTATCAAAAGGTGCCTGTGATTTCAAAAAGTGAATTCAAAAGTTGGTGTCACGATGGAAAATTTATAGACATTATTGATACATGAGTATGCGATATTTTCCTGATTGCTGATAACTATGTACATAATTATGTATGTTGCAGAAATGTGTATGTTTATTTATGTGTAACATATATATATGTGTATGTTACACATACAAACTTCATGCTTCACTGTAGTACTTATTAAGACTGATAGTTTAATATCTCATAAATTTCATCTTTTGTTAAAAGAACAATGTTACTAAAATATTTTATCTTTGACTCATTTATGTAAATGGATATAGTGTACAGTTCAACATACATGTACTTCATTAATCTCTACTCACTCCTATAGAGTCCATCAGTCGTTATACACGTAATAACGTCATCTTTATCAGTGTAAGTCCATACAACCATGTAGCCTATAGTTTTTGCGGCGTGTGAGTAACGAGAGATAAACATTACACTGATAACAGCCAACGGAACCGGATATGTCGGAGGCATGGCCCCGTTGTCACATTCTTAATGGGAAACTTCATATATTCAGGGCTATAATACCCAAAAGGGGTGGAAAGAACCTAGGGCATATTATTAATTGGTCCTGTTTAGTAAACAGGCAGTTTACTAGCTCTTCGCCCAGTAGATTTCATTTACTTTAGTCCCTCAATTGCTTTTTACGATATGCCAGTAATAAATATAATAAAGACATATAATATAATAAAGGCAGTTAATATCATGCTATGTACTCGTATATCCTAGTCCTAGTTGAACTTATATTAACTTAACATATTACTTGTTCAGTGTAAACGTGCATACTACATACATAATTATATAGGCATTTGTATTTAATTCACAATAGTAAGTAACACACCTACTTGCAAAACCTTATATTATTATCGAAAAGTAGAAATAATATTTATATTACCGGCTATTGTATTGTAATCTTGTTTAATCTGCACAGTGATGTCACCTATTGTACATTTTGGTGAAACATTTCTTCGTTGCCTACAATTCAATATTGTACAGTGCTTAACAAAGACTTCCTAAAGGACTAAACAAAAAAATCAAGAATTGATTTAACAGAAGTTTTATGTCCTATTTTCTGGGTTATAAATTTTCTGCTGCTTTTCTTGTCGGTATGTTTCAGGGTTAAATGGATTGTATTGGGCGATGGACTACCAACACCTCACCAATGTTCCATATGGCTTTGTAACGACAATATTTATCCTAAAAATTGATTTAGGAGATATTGACGTTGTTCCGAGGTTATGTCTAGCTCGAAACGGATTAAAGAGTTGAATGTATGTGTATGTTATGAATACGTTCGTTGTTTATTCTCATAAGCTCATGTTTCACCACATTGCCACTTCCTAACCTAACCTGGTAATAGAACGCTCATATATACTTACTATATAAAGGGATAGGCATGTTTCCATATTATTCCAAACTATACCAAAGCGTTGACAATATCTTTAATTAGATTTGAGTATAAAGGCTACAAGTAATCTTACTTTGTGGCTTGTTCTTAGGTATATAAATAAAAAAAATATTTAACTTATATCCTTTTTATTATTTCCAGGATTCGTACGTAGATGGCGCTAAATCCATGCGGACGTTCGAGCGGGTGGCGGAATGGAGCCCCACCTCCGAGAGGGGCTTCGATCCCCCCGACTCCCATGGGCGAGGTACTGACAGTCCCCGGGCTCTGCGGGGACTCACGAGGAATAGGCTAGGTGAGATAATAGGCTGTTTCGGGTTGTATATACATAAGTACCTGTACCTATAGTATATTTGCTTTAAGAAAATAGTGACGTCATCAAGGTCTCCATGATTTAACCAATGAGATTTTATAGGGGTTGTCTGTTATTGGTCAATGTGACTTCTTTTCTCATTTACTCACGTCTCATTGGTCAGTTTGACCTCTGATTATCATGACGTCACTATTTACTTAACGTGAATAGACTATAGTCCTAGCACGGGTCCTCCTATATTAAACTAGCTACCGATCTTCCCGGCATGTCGTTGGAGGTGATTAACGAACCAGGTGTAAATGGAATCTATTGGGCAATTGGCTAGCAACCTGTTATCATTGTTCTATACGACATCACATTCCCAATGTTCATGCTAAAATGTGACCTAGATGATGAGATGATGTTTTAGATGATAGAGATGTTTTAAGATTCTGAGGTTCTTTCCATCCCGATAGATATTGATAGACGTGAATTTATTTGTATGTATATCATGAAATGAAGGGTATGACTCACAGACCTCTATAACCCTAGATGCCGCAAGTGCACTCATTTCCATGAAAACCGCGCGTGCCGAAATATGCGTAGGTATTATGACGTCACAGCGGCGATTTAGTGATGGGAAAATACTCGCGCATCAAAACGATTCAACGGAGTGCGACGCATAATAGTACTTACAAATTATTGGTGCCAAATAAAACATCAAATGTGATTATGAAAAGTTTATTCATGTAAGATATTGTTATGTTATATAATATAGTTTTAAGTTAATCTAAAGTTACTATTAAGTAGGTATATGATTGGCTTAGTGGTATACACAAGTGACTTATCTAATTAATGAGACTTATTTAATTATTCTTTTGACCAAAAAACATAATAAAAATTTAAATCAAATCGTCGTTTTATTACTTATAATAAATACTATTTACAGATATTATATTTCACGAAGTCCGTTTAACTTTGGTTGTAGTTGTGTATACAAGTAGTTCGATTGTATGCGTTAAGGTGGGGATCGTTGGCACCTACCTATACTAAACAATGTATAGGTACACGTGCATGCCGGCACACATTCATAATCAAACGGACTTCGTAAAACAGAATATCTCTAATTACCCTCCCTGAAATAAAATAAGCTTATTGTATAATTGTCTTTTGGTTACTGAAGATTTTATGTGTTTGGTTAAATAATGAAACCGAATATCAATATATTTATTTGCTACCGCCTTTATTTATCATCATCAGCATCAATCCACCTTTCTTTAATATAGGGGTCGCTTGGAAACCTGTAATGAAAATTTACTTTACGTTATTCTAATTCTTAACAAATAAATACAACATGAACAAATTTTACAAACATAATTTTCTTATAATTTTAATCAGTTAGAATACCTATTTGTAGTTTTGAAATCGATTCGAATCGACAACCATAACTGGAATCGATGCATGTGCACAACACTATTTGCCTATTTGGCAAAATGAATGAGAATAACCTCTGTACCACGAAGCGCAACTACCACTGAAAGTATCGATCGATTCCGTGTTCACTGCTTGCTTTATATGAACTGATACAACACCTTTGGAACTAAATGCAGCAATGTAATTTGAACACGTAGTATGCACACATTTACATGTATTTTGGTGGTTTACATAGTAATAGACACAAATAAGATAAAAAAATTGATTTATAAATAAAATACGCACAATTAAATAACAAATTTACTTACCGGTGAAAAGAAATATTTCCATGATCTCGGCTTACTTTTCTTGAATCATTTTTACAAGATATTACGGCACAACTAGGCATTTTTCTGAGGAGCGCTTCACGTTCGTCAACGATGACGGTAGGGACGGAACTAAATGACCGCCGTCAAAAGGTTGATCATTGATCAACCTTTTAACACGCAAAGTACGTACACTTGCGGTATCTAGGTTATAGAGGTCTGTGGTATGACTTAATAGATGTACGTATGTATAATGGAAATTATGTAAATTTTATCAGCCCACCAACATATGGATGTTTTAGGGGCAAATATGTAATATATAGTGGTATTATTGATAATAGTGACCAGGCTATCACCTTGAAATGTAACAAACGAGATAAAAATGGCATAGAGCTATTGACATTTCTAAAATCCAAACCAGTACAGCATAACGATGTATCGTAATCACTACATAGTATAAAACAAAGTCACTTTCTCTGTCCCTATGTCCCTTTGTATGCTTAAATCTTAGAAACTACGCAACGGATTTTGATGCGGTTTTTTTAATAGATAGAGTGATTCAAGAGGAAGGTTTATACGTATAATAACATTCATTAAATAGCCAGAAGTGCGAAGCCGGAGCGGGTCGCTAGTTCTAAAATAAATCCTTATTCAATTTACATATTTGGTAAAATCTAAGGTTCTATAACAGCCAATAAAACGCTTTCTTTTCTTCTCTTCCAGTGGGTTCAACAGAAAACCTGCTCATGCGGAGACCAGAAAACCTTCAGCTCCCCGCCTCCTCATCTGGTGACAGCCTGGACGTGGAGGTCAGGCCTAAGGAGCCGGTGCCAAGGAACAGGAAGTCCAGGTCTATGGTCTCCTCTAAACCTAGGATGAAGTCACCCATTCCTGCACCAAGGAATATTGTTGGACAGAATGATGTGAGTAAACTGTGGTAATGTAGGTTTAATGATTGTTAATTACTGAAACAGACATTACATACGCTTCAAGCCATCTTACTTTTTTGGGAAGGAGACCTGAGTGATATTGTTCTTATCGACGAAGGTGTATGGTATTTCAAACCTTGGTTATCGGTGCATTTTATGCAATATGACATCTAGTTTTCCGTGACACCTCGTGAAAGCGCCTTTGACCACCTCTAACTATTACCTTAGAAAAATAGGCAAGTTTGTTCACGATGTTCCCTTAGTGTAGAAAAAATGAGTTTCACACGATTCACCTTGGGATTGATTACGGATCCTTTGGCTTCCGAATTTTTCTCCCACTATCTGAGCCATACTTCATACCAAAATGTCCATCAAACCTTAAAGTTACATTCATTCAGACATCGCGGTTTTTTTCTCCGATTTTGCAAAACCACATCACTTATTAGTATTTCGCCTACTAGTATTTAATGTTATAGCTCAATATCTTCTGTGTTAACTCATATGTCACATCATTCCAGTCATTTCAGGCCTCGGTAGTCCACGAGGGTCCCATGAAGAGGACCAAGTACTCGGAGAGCTCCAAGAAATGCAAGAAAAACTGGACCGACTGCTACGTGCTGCTCACTCAGACAGCGCTGGTATTCTACAAGGACCTCAGGACTTACCAAGCCACTGTGAGTGTATGTGCAGGTTTTTGTTGGTTACTAATATATACATACATATACACGTCCTCTAAACCATTTCGGGGTGAACATAACCTAGGAGACAACAATATTTTAAAGGCCATTTCTTAGCATGAATATTAGGGTTGAGATCTTTTATGGAACAGTGGTGGCAGGTTGCTTCATCTCTGAATAGTTTTAAACGGAGACGAACTAATGTATTAAAAATCGATGTATTAACTTATATCTATACCTAACCTGATACTTATAGAATAGAATACCTACCGTTTATTTTATAGAGACAACACAAGAGCAAAAATACAAGAATTACGCCAAAACAAGAATGAGCAATGATTTCTATGTATATCATCGCATGAGAGCTTATATAATAATAATAATAATATTTGGACATTATTACACCAATTGAATTAGCCCCTTGGCAAGTACATTTAAGACTTGTGTTAAGGGTACTACTCAACGTATATTTAAGAAATGTATACATATTATATATAGATAAATACATATATAGCATATATAATTAACGACCAGACTGGAAAGCAGTAGAAAAGCGTAGTTCTTAACTCAGCCTCCACCGGGAATCGAATTAGCGATTACGTTACTTTACGTTTACTTACGATTAGCGTTCAGGTGTCTAACCGATCGCGTCACGGAGGTCGTCAAATTATTCTTATTATGTCTGTTATACTTTGATTACAGAAAGCTCCCCGTAAGGCAGGCACGCCCCCTAGCCCGACAGCTCCGCGAGCAGAGCTGGTGCTGCCTCTACGGAACGCCCATGTAGTGAGATGCATACAGAGCTTCACGCGGAGGTAGGAAAATAGATATTACGAGACTTTCCGGTATTAAATTGCTAGGTTTATTAGTTTGTTTCGTTAAGTTACCTACTTTGCTAGTATTTACATATATACAGATTAAATTCGAGGGTTCAGTTGTTCTTTATCAGTGGGTACCAATGAAAATGAAGTTTTCTGATTTTCTTAATATATTTTCAGTGGACGAAAACATCATGAGGCAATCTTCCTATCCTTAGTTATTCCTTATCTTACCTACCTACCTTAAGGTCAGTGATTGTAATTCAGTGGTACAAGGTTTCACATCTGTCAACTTGGATACTGACTGGTTGATTAATGTGTGGATCTTAGAATCACTAACTACACAATTGTGGAAATGGTCCTCTGACTACCACGCATGGGTTAGCCGTGAAAGCGTTTTTATTTACATATTTCATTACTATTACATACAAGTAGGTATATATTTGTACAACAGTTAGTGGCAACTTCATGTTTGACTATATGGTGTAGTCACTATGAAGATATCTTAGCCACTGACTACCCTGATTTCCCCGAATGGTGGTCACATATGCTAAATCATCGTGTTATGCCAGGTTCCCTCAAAGCAACGCCTGTACAGGAAAAAGGGCGTTATGTATATGTATGTGTGTACTTCAATAAACATGAACATGTTAAATATAACTCTTGATCCCTATCTACCCTTGCAGGTACGCCCGTTCGCTACTGATCACAGTGGGCTACGACCAATACCTGCTGCAGGACGAGAGCGAAGAAGGCGCCCTTCGCTGGCTGCACAAGATACAGAGCATCATCTTCAAACTGGTACCTACTTACAAATAGTATAGAAAATAGTAGTACCTTATTTGTATGGGACGGAAAAAGAATGCTAACTAGCTGCTGTTCTACTCGTGTCGTAGGCGGTGACTAAGGCACTAGGGGTAAATTGAATCTATTGGGCGGTGGGCTAGCAATCTGTCACCGATGTGACATTATGATATCGCAACTATATTGCATCTCTGAGATTCAGACTACCCCGATAGGGATTAAATGACGTGAATATGTATAATTTATAAGATCATTATTACGTTATTTTAACGACTACCACTTATTCTGCCCTTACTGTCTTTTACAAGAGCATTACACTGCCCAAAATCCATCACGATAATCACATAACATCACTCAATGTCTAACCACTCAGAAAGAAACTAAAGTCGTAATATTACTTCCCAGGGACCCCCAATTCTCGAAGAGATGTCCCAGAACTACCAGTACCAAAGCAGTAACACAGACGCCGACAGTCTGGGACGAACACCGCCAGTATCACGTCACCCACGGGGTAAACACAAAGGTAAGTTGCCACGTTCTAAACTACATCACAACACCAATATTCATGCTAAGAAGTGTAAGGAAATATTGCAGTCTTATCAAGGATCTGTCTGCCGCGGAAGGAATCAAGGGACGTGAGTGTATCTGTATGTAAGTTACTGGCTGTAATGGAAATAGAATGAAAATTTTATGCCGATCTTTCTGGTGAACACGTGGGTTCGAGATGGCCATTGAATTACTACTTTCGCAACTGCGGAGATGGACACCCGAACCTCTGACTACCCCGCAAGGGTTAATGTTCGTGAAGCGTTTGTCTTTTTGTATATGCCTTTCTTTTCTAGCATGTGGTAGAATGGAAATGGGTCAGTGGTAGTAAATTTAAATTGAATGAAACATACATATTATTTATAGTAAATGTAAAAGTGACCGAAAAGATACTATATATCTGATGTTTTATCCAACCCAAAATTGTTAAAAGAATTTGCGGTATTGTCAGAGGTTCATATCTTCAATTATGAAGAACAAGAGAGCATGAATGAGAGGTTTATGAATGTGACTGAGGCAAGAGAGATTTGTCAGGATTGTTCCAAGTGGCGATGAATAGTCTCTGCCTATCCCGTCGGGGACATAAAGGCGTGTATGTATGTGTGTAATTGTAGAGTAAGTTATTTTTCACCAGATAGTCAGTGCCTGTCGATGTTGCGATTCATGTCGTATTAGCTCGATTATTGCCTATTTAACAATAAGCAGTTGATAGTTACTTTATATTATTTTAAATTATCTGTGGTAACCTCCGTTTACGGATATGACCGTGAATGCATTGTGTTTTTTGGTTCAACAGTGATTGTACAAACCGTGTATGTTGTTATCGAAGATAATTATTCGTTTTGATACGTTTATCACTAAATCGTGGTTGATAATGACTGCCTTAATTCAGTTTTGAAAGTAATTAGAAGGGAACTAAGTTGTTCCTTAACGTTCTTAAGAAATAAAACTATTTTTGTACTTATAAAGATATGCTATAAATAGATAATCGATAAAATAATAGTTCAATTTGTGTGTGATTTAAAAACTAATGAATTTATTTAAGGATATTAAAAGTTTACAAATACATAACGTGTCGTCATAATGGGAAAGCTTTTATGATAAAGTGTTAAATATATATTTTCTTATATTACATTGAAATCTTGCTCAATTCAATTAAATACCCAAAAATGTATTTTCGCTATTAATTATTTTATATAAATTGAATTGAAAACGTTACAAATGCGGTGAAAATCGAATTGAATTCCTTGTGAAACTATGAGTGAACAGTGAAATGTAACAAATGAAGTCTAGTGGTAAACCAACCGCAAAAGTGGTGACAGTACATCGCTCGCAAAGTACTAAACATACCACCAGTTCGAAAGACACAAAGCCTGCGTTACACCACGCTAAGAAGAAGGATAATCATCATCATCATAACGTTGGGAACCGGCTGAAAAGACTGTTGCATTTGCGTGCGTTTACTAGTGATTAGTTAATTGATAAGTTGTAGTGTTGAGAGATTTCGGTGTAGAAATGGGTTGATATTTACTGATTTAGGTTAGCTCTTGAGAAAAGATTTTTTCTATCTCGTTTTACTTGAAATTATGCTTGTGGAAATCGTCCCGCCTTCTCTTGTTAATTTACATCTGCAAGAAGTATTACTTTATATCTGTATAAAGTTATTAGCAAAGTTGTCACTGGCATTTTGGTATACTATGGTATTTCTTTTTAAAAATATGCGTAGTGTTGAATAAATTACATACTTAATTACTTGAATTAGAGATTTTGATATGGATACATATGAGCAGATACATATATCTGGACGTGACGTGTATATTTTGGCTAGCTAGACTAATAACATACATGGGATTAACTAAGACAAATATTAAACAAAGTTAATGCTGACCATCAGTTGAAAGTACATAAATGCGTTTACATACATATGTAATGTATGTATAAATAGTAACTTCACCAAGAACACAAAAATTTTTTTTATAAATACGTGAATGAAGAATTTGTCACTCCAAAAATATCTGACCTGACTTATAAAAAACACCTTTCCGAAGGTTCTTAGCTTCCGCTGTACTTTTGTTTATTCTTTATACTTTTGTTATTACTACGTGTACGTTCAAACCAGGTCGTACGGTCATTTCCCATCCGCTTGGCCACGCGACGATAATCAATAAATTAAATAGTATCACTTTTTATCTGTGATAATGCTTTATATCTCGGTTTATCTCGAGAGCCGGCCTTTTATCTAACGGTTCTTTTCAACCTAGGTCCTATTTCGTCAGTTATTTACTATAACGGTTTCTTTGACGTGTTTCTAACAAGTGTGCGGGTTATAATATAAGGATATTGAAAGGTAAAGAGTCTTAAACGATACTTGCATGAAATTCTGAATGTATTGTGGAGTTTTTGGGAAGGGTATGGAAATGTGTGATATCTGCTAAACTGTGATAGGTATTGTAAATTGTATAATGAATTGACAAAATGCATAGAAAATATGTCAAATTGATAAGGGATACTTTGTATACTTTAGTGTCTATGATAAAATATAGTAATTTGATGACGATATAAGTTTTATATTGTATAAAGATTGATGACATAAAAAAAATTTAAAAATTTATATATTTTTATGGGAAGTAATTATGTTTGTCATTTTATTGATTTCGAAAAAAACCAATTAGGTGTAGTTTAACAGATATCACTTGTTTACATATACAGCCTATAACAGACTTATAACCTATCTTTCATTGATCTTTAGATACAAGTCGTTTTTAGTGTAATATACTTTACCAACTCTGTGAAAATTAGAAACTGAACATAAATGCACAGAAAACATAACTTTTTGAAGTTTACACAAACACATAACAATAATAAAACCCTTTATACACATAATAAAATATTGTGCACAAGCTACCGGAGATGAATTTGACTGAAAATCAAATATTTAAGGACTAGTGAAAGGGTTCCATTCCTTTACTACTACCAGTGCCCTCTATAGCTGATAAGCCACACTAAATACGACATCAAGTTTTTCTAAGGATCAAGGAAATATAAGTACAAAACAGGTGTAAGTGCCGCCATCTCTGTTTAAATCAGTGTAAACGTTCATCATTAATTTCCTTTCTGCGCTTTCTTTTACCTGCGGGTTTGCTTGCGTCATGTTTCGTTAATCTTTACTACTAAAACAACATAATCGTCATGAAAATAACAGGAATTATATTATAATAACAGCATGTTATTTCTCTTCTTGATTATCTCTGTCTATGGAATACTTTTCTTTTCATAATTTTATTCTGTCCTAAAATTTAGCTGAATTGTTTGGTTATATCGTTTTAAATGATTCTGATCTTAATAACTTTGATAATAAAGTAGAAAATACTAATTATTCTAAATTGTTCTGAATTACCTACATATTTCTTACCAAATATGTTCAGTACTTTACTAAACTTACCAGAACTTTTACCAACAAAAGCTAAATTCTAGGACACCCTACACCTAGTATCTTACATGTTATCATTAACCCTGGGTTACATCCATCATTTACGCCTTCCATCACCATCTTTCCAGGTGGCGGTAGTAGCAACGAAGATCTGAGTGACTTCTCCGAGGTTTCCATCCAGAAATCGGACGTCAAGAGTAGGCTGAAGAAGTTCTTCGCCAGGAGACCAGCTATGGAAGTCCTGGTCAAGAAGGGCATATATAAAGGTTTGCTGCATTGCCATTGGTTGGATTTGCGGTGCTTCACACTTGTATATAGCTAGTTGATGTAGTTTTGGTGGTGTTGACACTTATTTTGTTTTTTTAACAAGTAAACGGGACGACGGAAAACGTAGTATTGTCTTTGTTACACGACGTTTAGGCCATGTTACAATGGCATTGGCCACGGGTTAACAACTTAAATTGTTATAGTATTTCTTATTTTGTCGACAAACTTACTATTATTATTATAATACAATTACAATTCTGAGGTTTCTGGGAGTGTTAAAAATAAATTCACTCTGTTATTCTTTTTGGAGCATCAGAATAGCAATAATTATTTCCCACTCATAACTCCACACGATGTCTTTAAACTCAGGACTTTTAGTTATCTCTTACATTAATACATATTTAAATATAAATATCCGTATATTGTTGAATATGAAAGTATTTAGTGTCAACATTATCATTTTATTGTTGGATATTTTGATTCTATTTCGTAATGATACATTCCTTGCAATAACTAAATCGTGTAATAATAAAATATATGAGTCAAAATATCCATGTAAGTCACTAGAAGGCAACTTAGATTTTTTTGCGTTTTTCTTTATTTATACACTACTATGAACATTTTTTACAAAATGTATATATAACTAAAGAATAAACGCAAAAGTTTTGAAGTGACTTCTTTGTAGAGTAGTTAAGTATTTGGAGTGTTTACACAGCTTTAGTAATTGGTATAGTTTAGTGGTGTAGAAAACTTTTGTAAAAACATGTTTTTTCTTATGGTGTTTTATTTATTTCCTGTTAAATTAACCCCTTAATACACCTTGATATTTTTCCAATATTTTTTACATTGGGAAAAATATCATGGTTTTGTTTATACTAACAATAGTTATAAGAAATGGTGATAATATTGTTTTTGGTGTTTTGTAATTAGCATTTGAGTGGAATTGTGTTAGGTATATTAGAGGTTGTATTGCAAGCTTGTGTACATATATGGGACGTAAAATAACGTAAGTAGATGTCTTTTTAAGCACCAGATCTTACAAGTTTATATGTTGGACTATAAAAAAAAAATTTTGTAGATATCAGTAATTGTAATTTTTTTACAAATACATAAAAGAAATACGTGTAGCGCTATTAAATGCAGGAATAATTTGTAACATAAGCTTAAACAGCCCAACTTTAATATTATGTAAGGTAGTTAAAAGCTGTATAGTAAGTCACTTTTTACTAGTAAGAAACCGAATTATATGAAAATCTGTATCGCCGTGAACCCACGATTACCTATCCCGAGATATAGGCAGGTGTCTTGATGATGTTTTTTCGTAATATATACTTAATATTTTACGCTTTCCACTTAACCCTAACAAACAATAAAGTTCGACGTTTTATATTTAGGTAATATAATATAATATGTAAATAGTTATAAAGGTGGCTTATTGTTTTAGCTGGCACTATATGTTATTGCAATTTATATCTGTATATACTGTTCAGTAATTACACTAACAAAATTATGATGATTCTACAAGGGGATACCGGTAATTGAACCCGAAACTGTAAAATTAAAAAGTCAACCCATTTCTCACCGAATTCTTAATCACAATTTATTGTATTTTTGGTTCATTTAAGACAGTTTATACATCATATAATTATTATCATCCCCGGTAGTTCGAGTTGTAAATGGAATGCCTACTGGCTGTCGCGTTCAATGTCGTAAAAGGGGATTAAGACACTAGAGATTAATTTGAATCAATAAATCAAATGAACGGTAGGCTAACCTGTCATAGGTATTCCATATTCAAACCTCAATGCGATAGAAATGCTTAAGTGGCATTAAAATTAATTCCTACCGTTTCTGTTCAATCGCATTATACAGTAAGGACAGCACTATACTTACATATGAATAAAAGTTAAGAAATATTTCGAAAAGCCTTGACCATACTCATATACCTTAAAAACTGTATTCTATCCAACCGGATAATACTCTAAGGATATGTGTATACATATACATAAGACAGAACCTAAGAGATAAATATCTCCTAGATCTCCTTTAGCATGAATATTGGGGTTGCGATTTTATAATAGAACATTGGTCCTACCCCTCCTGCCTTAGTCGCCTCCTACGACATACCGGGAAGGTAGCTATTATCTTTCTTTTTACGTTCCAGACTAACACAGGACAAAGACATGTGTATACTTATATAATGTAACTACAGATTCTCGGATCCTATAACATGAATTTTCGCCCTTCAGATGAGCCAGTCTTCGGTCGGAACCTGGAGGAAGTGTGTCCTCACCAGAGCCCCAGAGTGCCAGAATTCGTGGTGGCCTGCGTCAAGGAGATCGAGAGCAATGAGGAGAACATGTGCACCGATGGCCTGTACCGCGCCAGCGGAAACCTCAGCCAGGTGCAGAAGATTCGACTCGAGGTAAGGGATGGTTGTACTGGCTTCGTAGTTTTTAGTACAGAGATAGGGTTTGATTTGGTACTAGTTTTGGTAGCAGTGCTGGCAGATTGGGCTACCCTTTCTGCTAGCAAGTAACTGAGACGGATCCCTTTCGGTAAGTAACAGAGACGGGGCCCGGGGCTAGCATACGACGCCACACTGCTTTTCTCTATCAAATTGTTGTTTTCCGCTTTGTTTCTGTCGTCGTTGGTCTTGTGTCTGTGAATAAAGTGAATTTTATTTTAGTTGGTTGATATGAATATTATTTGTGGTTATTTTCTATCTATCTTCTATTTATAAAGTTATGTTCGTATGTTATGTATATTATGGGTTAGTAAGTGTGGTGTCACGTGTTAGTAATGTTAACGAGTTGACTTTAACTAAAATGTAGTCGGAAAAATTGAATCTATAGGATATTGCTAGCAACCTGTCATAATATTTCATATTATTGCCATCACTACATCCGATAGTACGTAGTTTAATTGGTATAACATATATAATGCATATAACGGCAGAGTCTGAATAAAGACGCCACAAACAGACCTCTGTGAAAGAAATTGCAAGAGGCATACATCCAGCAGAGGACTTCTTTTATTCAGAAAAAACAGATGAAAGATAGATACTCTCCATACTTGATTCATTACCGTATTCATCGTATCGTATTCATGACTGTAAACTAAGTCACAGATTGAAGACCACAATCAACTGAACAATATATATTTATTTACTACTATAACAATATCCTGTCACCATTTCCAGATCGACCAGAACAACCTGTCAGTGCTGGAGACCAGCCCCGACATCCACGTGCTGACGGGGTCGCTGAAGCTCTTCTTCCGGGAGCTCAAGGAGCCACTCATCCCCTGCAACTTCTTCGACCGAGTGCTGGCTGCTTGCTGTGAGTAAACGAACGTATATATAAGGGCCCAAACCCAGTGGCCATTCCAAAAAAAAAAAACAATTGAAATGTCAGTCGAATACAAATGCGTTCTGTCAGTCAAAAGTCAATGCGTATTTCAGTCCCTTTAAGTACCTTACATTTTAATATATTTCGCAAAACGGAGTGATTTAATACTCTTTGATCCCTCGTTTGGCCAATTGGCTAGGAGATCCTACAGAGATAGACCGTTAAACATTTGACTATCCTCAAAGGCTTAGTGGTCGTCAATGTTTGAAAATATATGAACCTAGTTTACTTCTTTCTGTATGACTTAAGAGGCAAATAATAGAATATGAAGGTGTCTATTTTGTGCATTGATATTTTATTTAGCCTAAATTGTGGAATAAGTAGCGTATGACCACCAGGTGACCCGTCGCGTGATTTGTAGGAAGGCCATGTCGTCGTATATAGTTTCAATAATAAGCATATTACCACATTGCCACACACCACCTTTTTTCATAATTAATTGCGGAAACCTTGACGACAAATTTTATTGGAATGTGATGTGTTAGTAAAGATCCATAGCCTAAACCTACAGTCGCTTATAAATAAACAATTCAATTATATGTATGTGTCCTATGTTTGTGTTGCAGCAATAAAACCCCGGGAAGCGAGAGTCCGCGAGTTCCGGGATATAGTCAACGCCCTCCCTCCGTGCAACCGGGACACTCTCAAGTTCCTTCTAGAACACTTACTGAGGTAAGAAATCATATGCAGTGATATAAAGATGTTAATAAAGCAAAGATTTATTCGATTCTGTTGTCTTTGGATTTCTACAGGAATACCAGAGTTATTGGCGTATATAAAGGGTCCCTATAGTTTTAAGAGATTCGCGATTATACTCATGATTAATAACTAACGGGACTTATCGCGTAAGTTTTTATATAATTAAACTTCGGGTTAATAAAGGTAACTTTATTATATAAAAACATACGCTATAAGTCCCGTTAGTTATTAATCATAAAGGGTCCCTTTTGAGGTTGGAAGATGACAACCCCTTAAAAGTGGTCAAAGTTAAAGATTTGCAATGGTTGCCTGATGATGTTAGGACCTAAGTTTAACTTCTATTTCTTTGCCTTTGCCTACCTGTATAATTTTGTGTTCTATTAACACATCTTTCTAGTAAAACGGGATAAGACATTGTCATGATTTGTATAACAAGATTCAAGTTAAGACGTAACGTACGTACATATTTTTATATTATGTTCTTATTTTTCCAGGGTAACCCAACACAGTGATAAAAACCGGATGCACACAGCTAACCTAGCCATAGTGTTCGGGCCCACGCTTCTCTGGGCGCCGGCCTCCCAAGCTCACAACATCGCCATCGACTGCATCCAACAGAACAATGTTGTAGACATCCTCCTGAACGATTTCAAGGAAATCTTCGAAGAAAAGGGAAAGAAAAAGGTATGAACCAACCCAAAGTGTAGTGTAGTGAACTGTAATGACTGAGTGATGTGATTCGGTCAGGAACAAGTGAGCGATTCGTTCTTTTTGGTACCGGTTACTGGGAATCGGGTATCGATTTTGGAATATTCAATTCAATGTATTGTTTTTTTGTTCATTGTAAGGTCTGTGATGACATATGTCATCTTGAAATTCAGGCAACATACTCGTATGTATATGTGACGAAAATCGAACTCAATTTAAAAGAGTAAGCTTGTTCAATATTTGTAAATTATTTCTAAAGCTTCAATGAATGTGCTCGAAATTCCAAAGAACATAATAATGTATAATTGTGAGGTACATACAATAGAAGATGATTCAAAGTTTATGTATATTTGCTAATAGTGAACTGAAAATGAAATATGTATGAAAAGGAAATATGTTCTTTGACATCAAATTAGAAAGCATGATGGGAAAATTGCTCATTTAAATATTCAGTGTATTCGTCCTTACATTATAATAATTCAAGCCATTAGCTAAATATGACACTGATTTGTTTTTTGTAACACTGAAGATTTTATCCTATATCTTCAATAATTCATGAAGGCCAGTTATAAAAAAAAATGATTCGTAATAGTTTTGCCATGAATATTGATGGTGAATTAAACCATCCATGTATATAAGTATTCAATATCCACAAGCATGGAAATATCTAAATCTCTATATAAAAGAAATGCTGCACTCGAGTCGAGTTATTTTATACAACAAACGAGAAGTATACATCTTAGAACAAATGGTAATTATTAGTGAAATCGTATGGTATAATTTTGCGTCCAAATAAGACCTTATAAAAAATGTATTTGTGATTATATGAGGCAGTAATAAGTTTATAGTGAATGTCATTGAGAAAACAGTCATCTCGAGTTATTCGATAGTCTTAGGCTATGATTATTGTATAATTCAAACTATTCATGTGCTAAAATAATATAGGAACCTAACAAATCATAGTTGTAAAAAGTTAATTAGATCGCATAATATAAATTAATTTGCACCGTCCCGATTCAAAAGAATCACGGCAATTAAATTAAAAGACTTGCGATTTTTATTCATTTTACAAGAAAACATGCCTAATCGCGTATATTTTATAAACAAAGTATTACTTACCTTTGTTACTCGACGTTTCGGCCATGTTGCAATGGCAATGATCACGGGTCAACTGTCAGCAACATGGCCGAAACGTCAGGTAGCAAAGGTAAGACTTTGTTTATAAAATATACGCGATAAGTCCCGTTTTCTTGTAAAAAGTAACAGAATGGTTCCATGATTCATTGCTTTCTTTCCTGAACGATGCAAGAATTGTAATGAAGTGATAGAGACATCTTATGACAAATAACTATTTTTGAAAAGAACTATAGGTATATACGAGTGCCAAACTTTAAAATTGTGTAGCGTATTTGTATAAATTGAATTAATAAGCTTTTACCCTGCCTGGTTGAAAAGAGCATTTTATTTTGTAACAGGGGTCAAGTAAGGCCCCGTTTGTAGTAACATTAGCTAATTTAAACTGTGTAAATACCTATTTTGTAGTGAAATTTGGCTTAAAGCCTCTGTTATGTATGTTTTAAGTTACTTGTGCCTTCACATAAATGTATTTTCCTGATAAAAATCCTAGATGACAATTATTTTTCTATAGATATTTAAAACACAAGAGTAATTACAACAATTAAATAGATTAGCGTAAGGCGTCCTCTTTTGTATTTTCTGGAAATTAAGGTGACTATCTAGTCCTGATTTTGTTAATATTTGGCATTAAAAGTAATAGAGGCTTAAATAACCCTTTCTTTCGAAATATATAAATAGATCAATGTTACCCTGATAGTTTTGTGTAAGAAGTGACATAGTTCAATACTCAATAAAATGTATATGAGATGAATCATTAAACGTAGCCAATTAAAGAACTGTAAGAGTGATTCGTTCACTCAATCACTCACTGAAAGCAGAAGCTAGCAACCAAAGTATGACAATGTAAATTTTATTCGATTAAATTATGCAAATCATTAAAGTTGACTAATATATTTTATTGTGTATTTTGTTATTGTTTAGCTGTTAACATGGCTTCGAAATAGGAAAAATAATAAATAATTATTAAACAAGTATTATTGTGTTTTATTTTACATATTATTTATCATTAAATGAATGAAAACTTTAAAATACAAAATCACGTCTGTTTCCTTGTAGAGGGGTAGACAGAGATCATGGATCCCACATATATTCCGATATAGACAACCATTTCGCTTAATTCACACTCATACATAATCATCTGTTACAGATATTTCTAATGACATCCTTTTTCAATATGACGTCTATCTGATTGTTATAATATGTATTATTGGGCGGACTCCTATGTAACCACCCTTCACACTTCACCCGCATATATGTTCACGCCCTTTTTTCCTAACGGTATAAGCAGATACAATATTAAAAGCTTAAACCACGTTACAATGTGCTTATGAAAAACAGATAGTTACATTACATTCTATGCACTTCTCAGGAAGTATTAATTGTTCTAATAATCAGAAGTTATCAAAGTCTTCAGCAAAGATAGATACTAATAGCTTCTGACTACCCCGAAATGCATCTAAGTCGTATATATTATAAATATGTAAGTTTCCCCACGAACGATATTATAACAAAAGCCGATTTTTTAATGTAGGCAATAAACATATTAAAACAAACATTCACGACCATAGCGGGTTAGTCAGAGGTTAACTAGTCCGCCATCAACTTTGTCATTAGAATAGGCAATAGTCAATGTCTGAACGCAGTGACAGACTATTTGTTACATTCAGTTGATGTTTACTAAAAGTACCCACCCCGAAAGGAATTAAAGTCATTAAACGTATGAATATGTCAATTAAATGCCAATCTTTGCCCAGAGGTCAATCGCATTACTGACAAGTCAAATCAATATTATCGAGTGGGATTCTAAGAAGCACTTACGATGAACTGTAAATATTTAAAACGAACTTTATATAACACTAGCGACCCGCTCTGGCTTCGCACGGGTATAAAATATATAGCCTATTCCACTATTTAATGGATGTTATTATACATATAAACCTTCCTCTTGAATCACTCTATCTATTAAAAAACCGCATCAAAATCTGTTGCGTAGTTTCAAAGATTTAAGCATAATAATACATAGGAACAGAGAAAGCGACTTTGTTTTATACTATGTAGTGATATATACATACATAGTCTAGTGCAAGTTGGGATTTGAATAGATGGTAACTAGCTGTCTTCTTAGCTTGTCTTCAACAATAGCTTTGACGACCTCCGTGGCGCGATCGGTTAGCCACCTGAACGAATCGGGTTCGATTCCCGATGGAGGCAAAGTTAAGAATTAAAATTTTCTACTGCTGTTCAGTCTGGTCGTTGATTATATATGCTATATATGTATTTATCTATGCATAATAAGTATATATTTCTTAAATATACGTTAGCTAGTACCCTTAACACAAGTCTTAAATGTTTTTAACAAGGGGTTAGTTCAATTGGTGTAATAATGTCCAAACAACGCAGTCCATTGACGCTTTTTCTTTTCATCCTTGAAATGCATTTATACTTGAACCTCAATTTACCTAATAAATGTCCCGTGTTAGCTGGGACGTCATAATAATGCTAACTAGCTGCCATTCATCCCGACATGACGTAGGAGGCGACTAAGAGACTAGGGGTAAATGGAACAATTGGGCAATGGGCTAGCAACTTCTCAACAATGTTCCAAGATCATGTTCTCCTGGTAATAAATGGATTTGTTCTTCCCAAATTGCTCCTGGTACGTACTTCAAAAGAATAAAGTTTTCAGTATGTCCACTATATGATACATTTTTTTGGTAGTCAAGACCGAAAAAGAACATGGAATAATTCCGTATTAAATATGAAAATTCATTTGTCACAATATGTATAACAATGTTCATGAGAGTGTATGAGAAGATGTATCAATGTCAATGAAGCGAAAGTGGTCTGTCAGGATCGGGACAAACGGGGATCCGTGATCTCTATCTACCCCTCACAGGGAATCAGGCAAGATGTGTATGTATGTATGTTCATATCCGTAATGTTCTTACGGGTGTCTCATTTCTAAGGTAGACCAGTAGAAAACTAAAACTGTATATATTTTACTAAATATATTTAAGAAACTTTAGTTACCTCTTACCAAATGACAAGCAAGAGTATATTATAGAATATAAAAAATAAGGGAGCAATAAAACAATACATTAAAAATCGTTTCATGTTTTTATTAAAATTAAATATAATTAATTACACATTAAGATTAACTAAGTACTTAAACCTATGCCTAGTTAGTACATACAAAGTTTCATACAAATTCGTATGTTAAAGTACATACTACATACATACAAAGTGGCGTTCATAATTCATTGCAGTCTTGTTCAGGGTGTGATAGAAATTTATATTATAATATGTTAGTAAGAATATGAAATAAATCAATTGATAATTATTACGGATTTACATAATTAATAAATTAGTAATATTCTGCAAAAAATAAGCTTAAATATTACGGCTGTGATACACTTTGGGGGCTATAGTGACAATAAGCTTTTGGTCATAGACAATGCGTCATGATTCAAACACTCAATTTGATTGTATGCCACTAAAGCTGTAAGTTGTAAAAATTATACATTAAAATGATGAAAATATACGTATTTTATATGAGCGTAAACTTAAAAGGCAACAAATTTGAGATTCATAATGCTAAATTAATTATAACTTACATTAATCATTAAAATATTATTTCAAATATATTATTAATAACAACTTGAAGTTGACAAACAATCAATGTCATAATATCTTATATAATATGAACGTTCTTATAACCAAATGTAAGTAACCTTAAGTAACAAAAGAAATTAGTTCAACAGTAATTATCAATAGTATTAGAGTTAAGGGAAAAGTCAACAAAACATTTAGACGGTTAGTTTTTTTATGTGCTTAAAACAAATAATGATATTAAAATTAATAATATCTGTAGTTAACATATCAATTGTGGATTTCATACATAGATTATTTTTCTTTTTTACATGGTAAAAAATCACTTATCATAAATATTCTATTGGCAATGTAAGAGTACTTTCCTGTAGAACATTTGTATAATCAGAGCTACTGCCACGCACCTATAAAACCACAACGCTCACTGGCTCACCGGGTAACAACAGACATCACAAGCTACTCTACGCGGCCCAACAACATCATCTTCAACATTAACCTAACGTGTAAACGATTAAGCTCAGCGTCGGATTAAAAAGCTACGGAACCCTTCGGGCGAACGGCTACACTAACCTCACAAGCTCGTGCCAACTCCACTATTACGATAAGTCACAACAAAATACCTTTGAACTTACGAATACGCATAGCTAGTGCGGTAACATAAACATCGAGTACGTATATCATAGATTATTATTGTCTTAACCAAACATCGGGGACAAACGTAACCAAGAATGTGCTGCTACTTACGCGATAATTAACCTACGAAGGTCAAATGGGCGGTCGGGACTTGGTCAACGCGCGGCGCCAGCCAACGCACAACGGCTGCAGGCGCCGGCGCTTAGAGGGCGCAGGCACGCGGCCATCTATCCAGCGGCGCTCAGCTCATGTGCAGGGCCACGGAGGGGCGCCAGCGGCCGCTAGATCTCGTCAGACTCCGACCGAATGGAGTCGTAGTTGGAGGTCTTGGAGCGCAGCATCCGCAGGAAGGAGCCCACCGCGAAGATGGTGCGCCTATGCCGGTGGAAGATGCCCTGGTATAGCGCCTCGCGCAGGGCCTTGCGGTCGTCGGCCAGCGGGCGCGCCGCCAGCGCAGCCTCGGAGAGGGCGCCGCCCGCCCTGCCGGCCACCGCGCCTCTGCCCTCCAGCGACTTCTGGCTGGGCAGGCTCACCGTGGACTCTATGGAGGAGCCCTTCACCTTGCGCAGCCCCAGAAGCCGCCGCGCCGTGCCGCCTGACTCAGAGGCTGCCCTCTGGGGTGGCACGCGCGATGACGTCACCACCGCTGGGTCGCCCTCGGCCACGGCCACGTCGACGCTCCGCTGGCTGAGGGCGCTGGTGCGCTGCAGCGGCGGGCGCTCCTCGGCGGGGGCGGCGATCATCGCTGGGCGGGCGGGCGCGCCTCGTCGAGCGCCTCGCTGGGCACCTCGAGGTGCGCGCTGTCCTGTGTGGGCGGGGTGTCCGGCTGATGCTCGTCGGGGCACTCGCTGAGCGTGATGGAGGGCGGGTGCAGCGTCGCCTGCGCCAGCCGCGCCGACAGCTGCTCAGGGGCGGGGGCCTCGGGGGCGCTCATGGGGCGGCCGCGCCATTCCTCCGCCGACGGCCGCAGCAGCCGCGACAAGTCCACCGCCACGTTGGCGCGCGCCTCCCTCTCGCCCTGTGCGGTGGGCGCGCCCTCGCTCAGCGGCTCATCAGGGCGTGGAGCCTCTGCGGCTGGTGGCTCCTCACAGGCTGCCTCGTCCTGGCTGATGATCTGCAGCAGCGCCTGCTCGTGCCTCTGAAACAGATAGTGGTAGATGTGAGCGGCTTCTCGGAAGTCGAAGGTGGGTGGCGGCTGAGGGGCGGGCGGCGGCCGCAGCGACGCGTAAAGCTCCTCCAAGTGTTCGAGTTGAGAAGCATTCTCGATCTGCTTCAGCAGGCGGTTCTCGGTGGCAAGCAGTGGCGCCCTCTCGTCGCACGCTCTGCCGCGGTAGCCCACCTGCCTGGCGGAGTGCGCCGCCCGAGAGTGCGCTGAGCCCACCGATGAGCATCGGGTGCGCTTGCCTGGGGCCTCGATGGCGGCCGAGAGAGGCAGGCGGATATCGAGCACCGCAACGGAGCACGCTTCTCGGGAGGGAGGGCGCCTGTTGGGCACTTTGAGGGGTGGCCTGTTGGCGCGACGGCGGATAGAGGGAGTCTTGTCAGCGGAGGGGGCCTGCGCTGGCTCTCGGATGGAGAATTGCCTGGCGATGGGAATGGGCGGGGCGGCGCAGTCGGCGCTGTGGAGGGCTCGTCCGCCAGGGGCCCTGGGCCTCTGCGCCAGAGTGACGCTGCGGGCCCTCAGGGGCATGTGGGCCCTGAAGCTGGGCGGCACCAGCTCTAGCCCCGTGTCCTCGGCGCCCATGGCCCATCCGTCCGCCGCCCCCGCCCTTCGTGGCTTGTGTGCCGCGAAGCCTTTCCTTTTTGCCTCTTGATGTACGATCGCAGAGAAGCAGATCGACAGTTTTATTACTTGTTCGATTTCAAAAAAAGCTTTTATTATTTGTTAGCACGCCGCGGAGCCGTCGCCGAGCCTTGGGGTTTTTTTCGGAGCCTAAAACGGTTTGCAGTTGATTCGTGATTCGCGATACATGTTGTGTGACCGCAACCTGAGGCTTAGGCGGAGACCTACTCGTGTAGGTACGTAGAGAGGCGCATGTGTATGGGGAGTCGTTGTTAGTTTTCTGCCGTGCCGTGCCGAACGAAAGCAATTTAAAATATTGAAAGCATGTCTGTTGAACGTTCATCTGTGTAATGGCTTCGGCGATGGGAAACTTTTGTAGTGTACTCATTTATTCGTTATTTTTATTGCTTCCAAATCAATAAATAGCCAAAGAGTATCCTAATTTGTTAATTGAATACAACTTTACGCATAATCCGGTCTTATTTGTGTGGGTTTCATAATAAATGAAATAACATAATAAATTTGATGATATTATAATATATGTAATTATATAATTATTTTATGTTGTTTGAAATTTACTACCCGATAACAAAACTCTTGTCACCAAACATTTATTTAAATCTATTTCACAACATTCAACATCATGCTGTTGGCTGTACAAAAATTATTCATTGTCGTGCACTAATAAAAACAATATCAAAAAGTCTGGAGCCAATTAGGGCAGCCATAAACAAATTGATACAACCATACTGACTTTGAACCAATTGAGTATCGTTAAGCTTCTTATCCATGATGACATCGATTCCATTCTACTATGAAAAATCGGTGGACTGGAAATGATTATACTCAGTGAGCGAAACGTATCTAACGGAACGTATCAAGGTACTCTATACGCAATGTAAACGTTTAAACAACAACTAGCTACCTTTTGGCTCTCTTAAGAAACGAAAATCATAGACTAAGTTATCGTCGAATAATATAAACTTAAATTAATTCCATTTTTTTCGTTACGCCAAAGCATTAGAAGGAAAAATTTATATAAATATTATTAATTAAAGTCTTACACAGAAAAGAAGAGCTGTATAATATATAGAGGTTTATGAATGTCAAAAATAATATAATAATATAATAATGTTCATGCAAGTAAACTAATCCCTTTTCTACTATCGGCAGAAAGCATGAGTTTTCTGTTCATTGACCATAAATGTAGAGATTCCCAGAATTTTCATATAAAATATACATCACTACATAGTATAAAACTAAGTCGCTTTCTCTGTCCCTATGTCCCTTTGTATGCTTAAATCTTTGAAACTACGCAACGGACTTTGATGCGGTTTTTTTTAATAGATTCAGTGATTCAAGAGGAAGATTTGTATGTATAATAATATCCATTAAATAGTGGAGTAGGCTATTTATTTTATATCCGTGCGAAGCCGGAGCGGCTCGCTAGTATATGTATAGTAATGACCATAGAGAGCTCTTTACTCCTATAAAGGTGCAAAGAAAGGTAGCTAGTTCACAACTTATACGTCCTTGACTATCACGGGGCATTGACCAAGAGGGTCAACACATTCTACTCGTAATTACAATAATTTAACAATTATGTCAACGAAACTTTTCCGGAAATACTAGAGCACTCTAAAAGATTAAATATTGAAGGAACTTCTATTTCCTCCTACATACCTGTCTATGAGGGATATAAATTTAATATACAAGGGAGATAAAACGAACAAAGCTAGTTTGGAACGCAAACAGAAAATGGACGATGACTAAAACCCGTCCCGTGCTAGTCTGGGACGTAAAAATAATGCTAACTAGCTGCCGTTCTTCCCGGCATGTCGTAGGAGGTGTCTGAGGGACTAAATGGAATCTGTTGGGCGATGGGCTAGTGACCTGTCACCAGTGTTTCGTTATGACATCGCAACAAAAAGTGACCTAGGAGATTTCCGAGGTTCTGTCCATCCCGAAAGGGATTAGAGGACGAGAATGTGTATAGAAATACAGGTGAAAAGAAGTTATTGGACGAGTGACTTACAAGTGTCACAAATAATTTTTATTTATGCCATAACTACCCCAATAGTTAAGTTTTATAATATCAAACAGTTAATATGTAGTCATACGGTATATTATTCTAAATTCTTTCATTATTTATTCTTTGAGCTATTGACTGTAATGACAGTAGTAATGACTCTCGAGACCCTTGGTTAACTATATTAATTTCATTTCATTTTATTCAAACGTAACAACCTACAGTTTCATAGTCATCATAAGCTTGGGACCCATGTAGATTGGTTACCTATCCATTGCACTGAAAAAGTGGACTTCTAAAATTTTTCTATCCTACTTGGTAAAACAGGTGTATGTGATTTTATGTATCTTCTTTACTACGAATTTATTTTACGCAAATTCTACTACATTTTTTATACTACGCAAACGACGAGTTCTTGTAGTGTCTTTTTGTATTATTTTATTTAGGTCAGGTAACAAAAGCACAAAATGTAAACTATATTGAGATTTTACATCTTACGATTCTATCTATCCATATAATAATTAAAGTTATAACGAGAGACATTTACAATAGTATTTTTAGTACATCACGCGATCAATGATGATATTCTTGTGAACAATTAAGTCTTAAGTATCATTATTATTACAAAGTAAGTGCAATTAAAGCTTCAATTATTATATATAATAGATACTTAAAAGTTCCAATTGATACGACCTTTTAATTTTATTCTTTAAATCGAATATATGTGACCTATATTACAATTAAATTTCGTTTTGTTTTGAATAACATAATCCTTATCTTCGTAATAAAAATATTAATAAAACCTTCATTTTACAACTACAAGAGACAAATACTTGTATGTTTTAAGTTCTTAAATATTATTTTAATATCTTGGTTTATTTAAATATGTTATTACAACGTAACACTTTAGTCCACTTCTTAAAGTATAGAGAAAATCAATTATAACAGCAGAAAAATGATCTCATATGACATACATTAATTCCAAACGTAATTTCTATGAGTGAAAGCCTTATTAATGACTACAAGAGACACACGAAGATATACTTCTTAAATATGTAAAAAATTGTAATACAAACATACAGGTAGATATGTAGTTCTTGTGTGTACCATTGTGGTACCACAAAGTAAGTATTTAAACGTAAGTAATTAAGTGACAACTGAAGATTAATGGTGCTCTAAAATAAATTAAATTATATACATAAAACTTTTTAGTTTTATTTGTGCAATTAGTATTATTATTGTTGTTTAGTGCATTTATTTAAATTAATAAATGCAAATAGCAGTTTATTTTAATATACGTTTATATTCTTATGAACAAAATAAACGTAGTTACTTTTGTGTAAGTACTTATTTATTTCATTTTAATCGTAACATATAATTCATTATATTCTCGTACTTATATAACATAAGGTTAGAATCAGAATATTTATTTGCTAAATACTGTCGTATAAACATGTTCATTCTAGTCGAATTATTCCACATAAAGCCACTATAATAAACTGTTTTTCCTTACAGTTTCGATTAGAAAAGAAGTCTTTAACAAACTACAAAGTTAAACAAAAGCCTACTCTTCAACCCTTAAACGAAAACCACGTAGTCATCAAACTTTCATTAACCCTCCACAAGATATTTTCACGATGTTATTGTGCGCTTCATGACCTAAATACCGGCATAACTCACCTCTTTTACAAAACCTCCTTGCCACACTACACCCTGGTAACACTGAACACTTAAATTCACTAAAAAAGAGGTTTTATTCGTATTTTTAAATGTTTTTTGGTATAAAAATAGAAAATATGGCCAGGTTAAAGCGTGTTTTGCAGCTCTATCCGAGATAGGCGCCGCTGACCGAGTGTCACACTGTTGCGTGGAAAATCAATAGATAGGATTCTCGGGGTTGCCAGGGGAAACACGCTGCCTTGAATAAGGGTAATATAAGTTGTAGGTAAAATGCTCGGATGTGTGGCAATACTTTGGATTGATGATTTAAGTATGTATTTGTGATATTATTATTTTGGTTTTTAAAATTATATAGTAAATTTCAAAGGTTTTAATCTTGTACACTACATTCAATCTTATTATGTATGATATATTTTCGAATATGAATAGTGACTAAACGGAAAATAATTGAATAAAATTAGAAATTTGTTTTAATAATATTTATAATCCTCTACATCCTGTTACTAGAATTTACAATAAGAGTATTTTTGTTATTATTTGGTGACGCAGTGGTTTACAAATAACATCATCTTCATTGTACAAAATCTCTTAAACCCCATTATAAGCTTTTACAATTGAATCGATAGTTTTTAAAAGATGAGTCCTTTTCCCTTTCACAACATATTTCAAACAAGTTTGTGCTTTTAAAAATTACCAATTAAACTATTTGTTGGTTTTATAGTGCTATAGGCTGGCAACCCCTGCTAAGTTACAAATATTCCACATTACCTACCATAAGTGAGTAAGGTGTTTTGAACCCCAATCTAAACGTACCCTTAGTATTAAACTTGTGACGTGTAAATACACTTTAACTTAACTATTTGGAAACCTTAGTCTTTGTGGGAATTGAGATTGTGTGAGGCTTGGTTTATACATACAGCATATACTTGCATACATATATAAGATATAAATATAGATGAATTATATATAGGTGCACATAAATACTTGCATATCTTTTCAGTCCTTCAGTTCAGTCCCTTTTCAGTAAGAAAACCTCTTAAAAAATGGTCCCTTTACTCATCTTTAACATGACTATTGGGATATTAATAGCATTGGTTACGTAGGGGCCGGAGGAGTACCTATAACCGCCGAGTGTGTATGAGAAGATGTATGCGTGTCAATGAAGCGAAAGTGGTCTGTCAGGATCGGGACTAATGGGGATCCGTGCCTACCCCTCTACAGAGAATCAGGCGTGATGTGTATGTATGTATGATAGGTATAAAATATATTTAAAGAAAAAAGTATATTTAATCAACATTGACTGGGATCGATTCCGGACCCTTACAATTAGCATTCAAGCTATTAACTGCTTCGCCATAAAGGTTATCAAACGTTAAATACTTTTTGCTAAGTCTACGAATATTAAAAACGTAATTCATTTAAATGTATCTATATTATCACAGTGTGAATAGAAGAGCATGTATGGGGCGATTAATTGATGTGAGTGAAGCAAGGGAGATTTCACTACATATCCCCTTGGACGTAAAGGCGTGTATATATGTATGTGTTAACTATGTATACATGGACGTGAATGTATAAGTATCTATATACCAATGTCATGTCTATACACCATCGTACCATATACTTGTAGTCACCTAGTATCCAATCTAAATTTAGCCTCTCGCCGTTCAACACATTGGTGTTCCACTGATGAATTCAATCGATTCTATTTGAATTGTACTCTGTACCAAAAGTACTCATTACTTTTTACGGTTACGTTCAATATACATGGATGGTAGAGTAGCTTAGTGGTTGGGGCTCTTGGCTTTTAATCAGGAGGTTCACGGTTCTATATCCGCCCGATCATGTAGCAATGGAAAATGAAGTTTCCTCAATTTCTATGTACGTACATATTATGTATTCGCAATTATATTAAATTACTAAATATCCTTACCGCTTTTACGTTGAGGGAAACATCGTTTAGAAACCTGTTTTTCCGCCTTACAAATGTTACTATGTTACAATTGATTCCGTGTTAGTGCTTGTAATATGACACCATAATACGTGACAAATGCCATAAGGGGCTGAATATGGTTTGCCATTTGAATTACTAACTCCGCAATTTCCTACAATAACACTTACGAACTTATGTTTACCCTGCAAGGGACAATAATCGTAAAGTATTTTTGTACCTAGACTACTTCTAATGTAGAACATTACACACCCTAATGCAATATCCCTAATGGAAGTACATGGTCTGACGTCATACAGGTAGTTAGGGTGGCCATGAATTAACAGAAATAAATTTGGACTATACGAAATAAATTAAGTGATTAGGGGTCAAGGTTGGCAACCTTAACGTTTTTGTGGATTAGGTCATGTATTATCCTTCGGAGTACAATAAGTGCGTTACGACTGTAATTACTGACGAGGTAGTATGAATTTTATTATTAAGTTGAGTTACAATTACATAAAGGTTTATACTAAAATTGGCATTGATTCTGGCTACTGGAAAACTACTTTTGAAAGATCAACATATTACTTTGGATTTGCAATACAATTTAGATACGGTATATACTCGGAGTAAACATGTATGACTTATTAGAAGTACCTTTAGCCGCCGAGCGTAATGAAGAGAATGTGGTTTTTTAGGATGCGGACCGATGAGGATCCTTGATAGCCTACACCTCTAGAGGGAAACGGGCGTGATGTGTATGCGATATACTAAAGAAAGTTTTTCTCGTGCGGGATAGTACAGCAACACAACGCTGTCAGATGTTTTCCTGAAAATAACTAGCAAACTGTCACGAATATTTACAACTCCAGAATGTATTATTTCGTCTCTGAAGTTCTTTACTATTATTAAAGGACAAAATAACGTGACTGTGGTATTTAATTGTACTACAACAAACGACCACAAATAATATGTAATCAAATATTTATAGTGAGTTAAAGTTTTACAATGATGACATAAACAGCCTACTTAAATACACATACATATAGATCCACCTCCTTTAATCCCTTTCAGGGTGGACAGAACCTCAAAGATATACCTCCTAGGTCACTTTTTAGCAAGAATATTGGGGATGTGATGTCATAATTGGATCATTGCTGACAGGTTACTAACCCATCGCCCAATAGGTTCTATTTACCCCTTAGTCACCACCTACGACATTCCGTGAAAAACAGCAACTAGTTAGCATTCTTTTTACGCCCAACACTAGCATAGAACTAATTAAATATGTAGTATCTTTTTAAATAACTTTTTTTTATATAAGGTACATATGAGGAAAGGCTACTAACTTCAAGCCCACAAAAACTTAAGGGTAAGGTCAGAATATCTGTCACGGTGATATTCGATACTCAGTAGGAAGTTCCCTAACTGGATTAAGGGGCGACTAGGGCTTACTAAGCGGGTTAATCGCGAAGCCTGACAGCCGGTGCACGACATGCATTCATGCTTCACTTGATATGCAGGTCTGGGGTAGGTAGAGTTATGGTGTATGTGAACTGGGGATAGTATAGGGGTTGAGGATTTGGGACGAAGTCTTTTGATGAAAAAGAAGGTATTAATAATGAAAATTTACTTACATGCAACGCTCATTTCTCTAAAGATTACGTAGGTATAAATACATATTTCTCTTAATCCTGACGAATCACTTTCGTGTTACTGACATCTATATTTCTGTTAAAGGTACCTCTTAAGTCACCATGTTATACTATATCTACTATTATGAGCTGTGCAAGTCATATTACGTTTATGCATCACTGAGTTGAAAGAAAACATGAGGAAAGCTGCTTATTCTTCAGCGTAAGTAACAGTTAGTAGGTATGTTAATATAAAGGAACATACAACATACGCTTCACGACTTGTTATTGTGACAGGGTAATCAAGAGGCTTGACAGCCCATCACCATTTTGAATGCATCTTAGGTGCATATAAGCCATTCAAAGCCCGTGTTTCACTTGATAGCCAACACCCAACATGATAGGTAGTAAAGAGTATTGCCTTTTAGAGGCACTGACTATTCCCTATCCCAAGGGATAGGTAGGTTTCCTCATGATGTTTTCCTTTACCGTGAATGTACACCTACTACATAGTGAGAAGTGGTTTAAACAAAGACATTTACAAAGATTAATATTAATAAAGGGATTAATGTTATGTATGTATGTATATTTCATTGACAAAGAAACTTTAATCGTTTTTCCTTGTACAGTAATTAGAGTAACAATAGATGTTATTATGTTCATTATATATAAAAGTATAATTGATTCTTTTCTTTGACAAAGCCGAGCCGAGACCGGACCCGAGTATACAAATCATCAGCAGAAAAACAGTATTTTCCCAGTATATCATAGTTTGCACGAAAAATAATATTATTACCAGCATTTACATGTACTATGGTTATCTGAATTTGAATAGAGTATTTGTTATGTTATGTGTTTGTTACTTTTTTATTGTAATTCTTAAGAGTATAAACTACGAAAACGGATTAGCATATATTTATCGTTACAATTTTTAATACATACATACATTAACATTCTTTATTCCCTTTCGGAGTGAGCAGAACCTTCGAGAATTATATCACCTAGGCTATTATATTATCTGTGACCTAGGTAACATATAACCATAAATATTAATACAATAATTAGGTGACGTTAGGAGTACCTATAACCGCCGAGTGTGTATGAGAAGATGTATGATTGTCATAGAAGCGAAAGTGGTCTGTCAGAATCGGGACAAATGGGGATCTGTGATCTCTGCCTGCCCCTCCACAGGGAATCAGGCGTGATGTGTGTGTTTGTAATTATTGACTCTAAAAAGGAATCGATTTAATTAACTAACCTACTAAGTAGATACGTATAATATACTCCTTCAATCAACTAACAGACAGTACAAACCAATGAGGTATGACCATCATGAAGGTCGGATTACATAGAACCTTAACAGATGACAACAAGTCAACCGTGTAATTGTGATACTTAAAAATATACTAAAGGTTTCAGTTCAATGCAGAATTTAAAGTAGTTTCAATTCAATGGAATTGAACATAAAAATTGTTTACGTTATGCCTGGATGGGTTAGGAAATACGTCCGGGTTTGATTTGCAGATATAGTATCGTTAGCAATACTGTCGTTTCTCTCTGAATACATATTGCTAGAAAAAGTAATAACTAGTATACAAATATACTTATGTCTTTCTATCTCGTTTCCAACCACTCTGGTCACCGCAAAGGTGTTTTGATAGGATTGGTCCCAACGAAAATGTTATGATCCGAACAAAGATGGTATGGTCTGAATTGACGACAGGTTGCTAGTCCATCCACTAGTCATTTAGTCACTTACTATGACATATCGGGAAGATTCTATTAACGTCTCAGAATAACACGGGATTCATTTAAAAAGACATTGTTAAGTTTCATATAAGTTTATTAAATTGTTAAACAAATAAATTAAGTACAAGTAATAAATAAGGTACAAGCAATAAATTAGGTACACAATAAATTAGCTTAAATTAGTTTTGGATGTTCCAACGGCAAGAATATTTCTTTGGAATGGAATTTGGTCACAATCATTTGAGTTAAAAATTAAAAAGTTTATACCTAACGTAGGTATATTTAGGTTTCACTTAAATTAACAATAAATTCATTACATGATTATATAAATAAATACTTAGAAGTAAATTATCAAAATTGTTGAGCAGACGGTTAAAAAATACACATTCAACACTCTCAATAGGCCTCGAGGTTAAAAATATATGGTATATTAGAAACACGCTATTTAAAAATTGGATATACCAACTCACTTAATACTATTCAGAATTCATCAAATATCAATTATTTGCTACAAGAATAGTAGTCAGATAACTACTTTCAATAAAGTGGCAATAAAGCATAGAAAATATTTAATACCCTACATATTTTGTTCAATAATTTTCCTCTCATTAATACAATTCTCTAGTTCATCATGAAATTTATCCAACTTAGCATCGAATCCCGGACTCTGCAAGCCGTAGTCAAAACTATTACCAGTTATCAACTTTTCCTGGTTCAGTGTTGCATCAAAACGGACCTTTTTCCCTGGAGTATAAGTTCTATTTTGCGATACGTCTTGAATGTTAGCATCTCTTTGTTTTAGAGGTGTTATTTTCGTGTTTAAATGTGTGTTGCGCAGTGTCTTTATAGTTTCATATTGATGCTCTTCATCCGACATTTCTTCTTCAATGTCATCCGAGTTATCCAGTTTTAGTGCTGGATTCTCGAATCCTGAATCTATAAACTCAGTTTTTTGCTTCATTGGTTTTCTCGGCACCTCATAAGGGTTTAAAGGATATGGATTAGGAAATTTCTCGCACTTTTCAGTCTTTTTCAATGTTTTCTTTAACGTCTTGAAAACTCTCTTGGATAGCCGGTTACCGGCTCGCAAAAATCCGCTTTTATCTTTCTTACTTTCGTCCGATTCATTGGCGTCAACTTGCGTATTCCTATTTAAGTTAATAATATCGATCGCGCTAAACTTAGTGACGTCACAACCGAGAATTTTACTCTGCTTGTTATAACTGCGTTCTTCTGCATCGTTCGACCTAATACTTACCGGTGACATTTCGTCTATGTTCTCATATATATGATTCTCTACATCAATAACCTCTATATTTTCATACTCTGGCGCAACATCATTCATTTCTGACTCATTCACCGTACTTATAGTACTATTACCCTCTGGAAACAATCTACGAGGTACCAAAGCATTAGGCGCTATGACTTGAGTCTCGCTTGGCGCAGGTATCTGGTATTCGGTATCTAAGAACGGGTTTGTACTAGACAGGGGTACATCAGAATCTGCTATATCAGGATTTAGGAACGGGTTGGTGCTTCTAGAGTACCAACTAAGGGGCTTTACCTCCATAATATTGCTCTCGTCTAACGAACCGTCTAAGCATAAAGACCGGTCTGAAGATACGGACGAATCAAGGTCTAGTTTCTCAATGAAACTAAGACTTATGTTCTGGTTATTGAATATGTAGTTGTTTGTTATGTTAATCTGGATATTAGTTGTATCTTTTGCTTGGGATAATGCGGTACTGTTAACTACTTCGTTAGCGCATATCTTTGGTTCTAAAACCTGAGGTTGCTTAGGGTGTTCAGGCTCTACGATTTCTGTGATTGTTATATCAGGAAATTCACTTTTACTCTGACTTACGTTTGCATAAATAGGTTCAGAGTTATTTTGAATATTAAACGTAAAATCTTTGTCAACACTAACCGATTTATAAGTATTATTAATCTTGGGTAGATTTTCGTATATATTCTCTTCAATAGGCTTTATGTTACGTCTGACGTTAGCCAGTTCTGTCATAAGGAACTGTCCAATCGCTGCCTGGGATATACCAGTGTCTAACGCGGTGTTTTCAACCCCTGTAAAGTCGCAGGACTTGGACCTTTTCCGTTTCTTATTGGGGACGATTTCCATTCTGTTATTACACATGGGGTCGTCTGCCAGGATATCCAGAGCTGGATTGAGGTAAGCAGTGACTGTGGGAACGGTCATTTTACGCTTAGACTTTGGTGTAGGCTTCACTTCGAACTGGTTGTTGTCTATGAGATCCATTTCGCAACTGGAAAGTAATAAAAATAAAAGTTTAAGAAATAAAAGCATTAATTGAGACCTTTGTCTTTCAATCTCTGTTGAGTATTCTATCGCCCAATAGATTCTATTTACCCCTAGTCCCTTAGTTGCCTGATACGACATGATGGGATGTCCTATGAGAAAATTACTTATTCTGAGGTGAGTCAATGCTTGTACATAACCATTGATGTGTCACAGCCATCCGTTGTACCATCTGTTGCACTAGATTTTGACTCTCTAGTTAGCATGTGAGTCCAAGATGACAATTTAAAAACAACTCCAGTCTCTGAGATGGTCACTTGAACCTATATTATATCTAGTATTGAAAACAATCAATCGGCCTATGTCAGTCCACTGCTGGGCGTAGGCCTCCCAAAGAGTATGCCACAAAACACAATCACTTGTGACCCTCAGCCAAACACTACCTGCAGCCTTTTCAGGTTATCTAGGAGGGGGGAGTCCTACACTACATTCACCAAGACCCGGTTGACATCTCCAAAGTATTGAATACAGTCATCATAAATTTGGATCTTTTTATTTTACTGTCCAACATATTTTACCTACCTAGTTAAAATGTGGAAGGAATTAAAAAAACTGACATTGCTGCTGGCTAGTGAATTCAGGTCATCAAGATGTAATGATGCTGTAATACAATAAATGCTCAATCGATACGGCTCATTTAAGAATTTTTTACTTGGTGAAGAGTCAATGATTTTCAGCAACACATTTTTTATAATAATGTAGAATCATTTCTAAACTCCATAAACAACTTAAATCCCAATTAGAATATTAAATAGTCTCTTATCTCATACCTTGTAACAGTAGTTGTTTACATTGTACAGATTTTAGATCAGCACAGTAATAACAATCAATCCACTTTCAATAATTGTATCGACTATCACAGGCATCGATAATTGCTCAATGTGATTAATTATATTGATCTAACGGGAAAACAATCGACAGAAGAACACGAGTATAATAAGTACTTCTATAGTAAATAGGATTTATTACACTTTTCTACTTTGAACATAATGTGTGAATCGAAAGAACAATAGGATGAAACAGTTAAAATGATCTTACCTTTGTATAGTATTTACGCTTAAATTATAGCATGGTAACGCGATTTAAACCATTGATTGTTACACTCTCTTTCTAATAATGTAATAAAACTGCACTTATTCAGATGGTATTCACTTTTTCATTCATAAAAAAGAGGAATTAGACAATTATAAACAAACATAAGTTTATCTAAACCGCCGGAAGCAGGTGTGTTTGTTTTGACAGTAACGGCGGTTGACAGAAGTCGTTTTTGTTTGGCGTTTAAAGCTCACACATACTCTTGAAAGTGAGTAGCTCGATACAATGTGCTATTTTTGATGACTTATTTTTTCCCTATAGAAATAAATAAAATTCTTTAAACTTAAAAACCAAATAAAATTCTATATATTTTAGTAATTCAGTAGCCAAATCAATGTGTTTCAGAACTCAAATGGAGAGATTGATCAAATTCATTAAAATGAATTGACTGTAAATTTACAGATTTTGATAACCAAGCACTATAAATAACTAAACTAAAACAAGCTAAATTAAACAAAAGCTGCTGCGTAATTATTGTTACCTTCTCCTCAGAAAACCCAGTCACATTAGGTTATATTTGATTAACACGTAGGTTTGAGGTAACCATGGAATTACGGAAATGGACACCTCCACCTGCGAACGTTTTACTATTCTTCAAGGGCTGATAGGTCGTGTACGTTTTTTCTTAGTTAAAATATACTTTTAATAATTATATGTTGTATAAATATGGCAAATTTGTATTAAAATATACCAAATCTGATGTATTACATACATACATATTACACTCCTTAGCCTACTGAGGTGTAGGCCGAGATCTCATGGAAACCGTACCTTAGCTTATAGGTAGTTAAGTGTTAGTTTGAATAACACTATTTTTGTTTTACCCCTGGTTTATTACTTATTTGACAATAAAAAATGAATAAATAAAATTCAGCAGTAAGAAATATACTTTATTTTAATGGTTATACCATCACCATTCTCTTACATCTACGCATGGTAACACTGGTGTTCTTAAGTACACTAAGGAAGCAGACTTTGATAAATTCTAAAGCTTTAAGTTTAAACATGGTTCTCAAGTCTATTTACGTGTATATATTATATGTTTCAGTTAAAGATAATTTTAAGTTTAGACAACTTTAAATAAACATTTAACATAACGTGTAGTTGGGTAAACCTAAGATAATATCTTTTACCGTAAAACATATAACATCGGTGCGTAAAACCTAGTTATATTGCATATATTTTGAGCTATCTATGGAAATCTTTTAAAATGATTGTGGCATTACCAGCTCATCTCCAAATTAGACCGGATTTACTAATGTCTAGAATTTCAGTTGATTTTCCATCAAAAGCCTGCACAGGATACTTGATGAGAATTATAATTGTAAATACTACATACAATATTGCATTGTTCTATAGTTTAATAGCCAATGAAAAATCCAATTATCTATTACATAATAAATTTAGAATCTATCTACAATAAAATTGTTACTTTATACAAGCATAGTATTATATTATATAGTTTTTTAATTTTATTATATAATGTGATTGGCATTAAATACTTCTATTATTTATTGTATGGATGGTAGAAATTGCTGCTTTCTACTATTTTCTACCACACTACGAGAGCAGGTACATGTTTTATATTTTTTTACTAAATCAAATAAAAAAACATTCACAACAACAAACAGTAAATTACAAATTCATGAATAACAATAGCTAAGAATAAGCTTACAAAAATATACTTTACTTAACAACAAGAATTTACACATAACATGTATTACGCGACTGATAACTTTTCGGTATAGACAGAGACTTGACAAATAAAATAACATTATAGACAAAGATTAGATCCCATTTTTCTCAAATCCGAAAACCACTTTCCATTTACATACACCGTGGTTATATATACTTTTTAAATCATCCTTCTTCACTACTCATACATCATTCGTCTTCTTAAGGTCATCAATACATAAGTACCCCTATACAAAATAACTCACGTACATAACTCGTCAATTAACTACTATATATTTCCCATATATACATATTTTTATCATATCTAAGTAAATAGTCTTACATTCACAAATTATACCCAAATTGGTACTATCTAAATTCATTTAAAAGTGCTCTTTAATACATGGAATTTAATTGTGATTTCGAATTGACTAAAATGCCTATTTATATTAAGTACTAAGACTAAGTACTAGGAGCAATGTTTAAACTAATATTTATCGATTATGTCTACCATATAACGCGCAAAAACAACGCAAGAAACTATTAACTATTTATACTTTAAACAATTTGCATTTACGTACATTTAAATTGATTATTCCCGAACAAAAACAATTATATATTCACCTGTACCCAAAATATTACGTATTATACACAACACATAAAGTCCTTTAAAAGCATAGACAGAGATCACATATCCTATTTGTTTTTGCATCTGTCATTAAAATTACAATCATTATTAAAAGTCCTGTTAACCTAACCAACAGGTTTCTAACCCATCTATTTATTTCATTGACACTTAGTCGCATCTTACAACCTGGGAAGAAAAAAGCTATTTAGCAGTTTTTATGTTCCAGATTTCACGATATCCTTTCTCTTTACACAGATAAATTTTGCAATACTTTAAGCACGGTTTAATTACCTTTATTTTGTATTTTTTACTTTCTATAAGTGTATTTATGATCCTCATATTGATTAAAAAGATTTTCATTTCTTTTCGTGCGATGACATTTCCATGGAATATCCGTCACAGTTTCTACTAGACAATCAATATATTGCTCTAGGCTATTCGCGTTAAGTAAATAGTGACGTCATTCTATTCAAAGTTAAACTGGGCAATGAAACGTTAGAGAATGAGAAAACAAGTCACATTGACCAATCACAGACAACTGTTGTCACGTCTCATTGGTCAAATCGCGGGGACATGATGACGTCACTATTTTCTTAATGCGAATATACTATAGTCTAAGATATTAACATAATACCACATTGACTTTTTTGGTTCACTGCTGGTCTCATAAGACGCATTTACACGAGAAGAGCAAATCAACAGGGCCTCTTATTACTGGCAACACTGTTAATTCGAAATGTCACTGCAATACAAAATGACATACATCAATATTTGAAGCAGAAGCTTATGTCAATTTCTTACTTTTTGATTTATATATGATCTTGATTTTCACGTTTAGCCATTTAGTTTGATTATGAATTTATCACAAAGAAAAGTTCAAAACAAAATGAGCCTTCAGTACACTGTGCTAGTTTAATCATAATGTTCCAAACTCCCTTTTCCCCCTAAAAAACCTCTAAGTCCTAAATCCTTTGAAAAGTTTCGTCCACGCTATCAACATCGTTAGGCGAGCAAGCATAAGTAGCCAACAACTTGAGGGACGAAACCTGTATTCGTGACTAGTCAATCTCCAACTTCTTGAAGGAAGTTTCCACTCCCTTTTTCTTCTCTTTGCTGGGAACTGCCGCCTTCCTCTGCGCTTCTTCTTCCGTGAAATAGGGGAGTAGGTCTTTGAGGAGGTCCATGCATTCTTTGTGCAGGGTTTGAGTGTCAGGGGCCGTGCCACCGAAGTCTGGTGGTAGGGCGGATTTCGGGATCACCTTTTCGTAGAATTCTGACAGATCTTCGTTCTTGTTGTGGAATTTTAGCTGGAAATGGAAATGTGGGTTTAAATATATGTACTAATAATATAGTTATTAGCTAAAAGGGGCAAAATGGTACGTAATCACGTACATTAAAAGATATGGTGATAATTAAAGTATCTGAAACATTTTTTGTATGTCTAGCACATAGTTATAAAGAACGCTAAGTTAGGATTCTCTGTAAGTCATATAATAATAGCACGAATACATACTCGTTTGCCTTTTGAAACTTATTCACAACATTTTCGCTTTTCGAAATACTCGTAGAATAATAAAGCCACGCTGGCTTCTGCCTGACATATTCTAGTTAGCTACTAAGACACTTCGGTTCAATGGCATCCATTACAATGTCATCAAAACCTATTAAAAATATATTAGAGTCACCAAGTTCTATCCACTTCGAACGACGGGCGTGACTATACTCGTAACTCTTTAAAGCATAACATATTGTAGGATCTTTGGAGGCATAACATCTTGTAGGATTCCTACCCGGGCAGGTGTTCGTCCAGGCTAATGGCTTGAGTTGGAAATTAGTATATATCATGATTCCGATAAAAAATTTAATTGCGCGTTCCAGGATATTGATTTAGGTAATTTTTTTTTGTCTGGCGTCATCTGTGATAATTATGTTTAACTAATTGAAGCTTAGGTTTACATGCAACTCTATGTGTGGCGCTAGAGGTCGCCACAATCTCATTGTATGTATGACTTTTAAAACATAATAATCTCACCATATCATAGAACCTCTTCTCGATGAAGGGTCTGATGAGGAGCAGCACTTTATCCAGCACCGGCTCCGAGTTGAGCACGTGGATGGCCTTCATCCGCACCGGGGCTGCCTCCTGGATGTACTGGAAGAACTTGCGTAGAGACCTGCAAGGGTAGGCAGAGATGGGGTGTTAACAAATGGAAGGAAATGAAAAATAATTGTCAAGTAAATGTTTCGTAAAAGGGGATGATACATGGTTTGGGGTGTTAACAATAGATTGGAAATGAAAGATAATTGTTACGTAAATGTTTCGTAAGGGGGGAGGGTGGATGGAGTATTTTGAACCATGTATTGTGATTTTATTAGCCACTACCTGACTCATGATATTTGACAAGATGATTCAATGTTAGCAATAATAAATACATTGATACATAAAAAACTGATACCGAACCAACGGTAGAATTTAAAATGGTATTTATATATATAAGAGACACTCAGTGTCAAACAGATGTTTGGACTTTCAATAAATGTACAGTACTTGTACTTATATTGATTATAAACATTTGAATATAAAACAAAAAACAAACGCATTCACGACCATTAACCCTTGCGGGGTAGTCAGAGGTTCAGGTTTCCATCTCCGCAATTGCGAAGGTAGTAATTCTATTTATAAGCACTATCTATTACCTGTTCGACGAACAGGTAGGTTTCCTCACGATGTTTTCCCTCACCGTATAATTCGATGCATTTCGTAAATGTGTTTTTATTACGAAAATGTACATAGAAATTCGTTAAACTTAATTTCCATTGGTACATGCTCAAGTGGGATTTGAACCCTGTACCCACTGATACAGAGCCAAGCTCCAAACAACTGAGCTACGTCGAATTACAATATGAATATGAGTTTGATATAAACCTATTACATTGTACTACGTGAGTAATGGATTAACTAATACCCTAAAAAGGATCTAGATGTTACCCTTATTAACATATTATTATTAACAATATAATTGAGTAAAAAATATTCTATCACTAGTGAAAGATGGTCTATTATTATTCTTATCTATTATTGGTCTATCTTCTTCTTATGGATTCTTTCAGGGTTGAAATATGTTAAACGAAAACAATTAAATAAACATAAACATGTTTTATAATCTTAAAGTTCGCATTTGTTTCTTTCTAATATCACATAACAATAAATAATATATAAATAACACATTTCTTTAATTAAAAAGTTTTGAAAATAGTTACTATTTTTGTATGAAGGATTTTTATTTTTCTACTAAGAAGAGAAACATTTAGGGGAAACAACAAAGGATTATATAAAATTAAATACAAATGGATATACTAATAACTAATGAAAAAGACAATTAACATATACATGCCAATAATTAAAGCTAGAATGATGAATATAATATACATGTTACATTTTTTGTAGTCTTAGGAGAAATCGTTATATATTTTCGTAAATCATTACTGTACTCTAATATGAAGAGACAACCAGTATCAGTATCATTTTCTATTCGATTTTTAATAGAATATATTAAAAAGGAGCAGGTTGAGATATGAGGGACATTTATACAAGTATATATTTATTAAAAATAAATATTCAGCCGAGTTTTGAATCTTAACTCTACGAAAAACAAGATTTTATTAGCCACTACCTGACTCATAATATTTGACAAGATGATTCAAAGTTAGCAATGAATAAATACATAGATACATACAAAACAGTGTATATGATAATGGGGGTGCTCACAAGTCCTAAGTCTACCATCCATTTAATACCTTTGTTTCTCCTTTTGAAAGCTAGAACAAAATCTTAAATGCATTTTTAGGTTTTACTAAAGTACTAGAGGTCTAGAACTCTTATGAGGATTCCAATTAGGATTTCTATACATATAATACACTATATAACACATAAAATATATAAATAGATTTTTAATAGCATGTTAGGAAGAGTCATAGTTTTATATAAAATTAAGTTTAAGATAAAGCGCAGTAAAGTATTTAAGAGGCTAAAGATTACATGTTGACCACTCTAAAATTGCAAAATATTTTCATATGCAGTTCATTAATTAAATATACACATACGTAAATAAAAATACGACGAAACTGAAAACCAGAAAAAACCGTTCTTTAAATCTGCCTTCAGATGGTTAACCGATCTGGTCACGGAGGTCGGTAAAAACGATTCAATACCATCTAAATATCTATTCTATATATACGAGTAGTATCGAGATCGATCCCAAGCCACACTCCCAAAAAAGTTACTAAGAACCAAAGTTTTTTAATAAAATATAATAAGTATTTAGATAATGAAGTTTTTCATAGAATAAGTATTTTATATTCAAAAACAAAATGGTTGTTTCACAAATAGTGTTTCCCTATGTAGTTGTAAGTAGTGATCATTGTGATGAATGTTAATATTTGATGTTTTGTGTTATGACGACCTTTGTGTCTCGCAAATAAAGAGTTTGAAGTTTTTCATTGAAATTTAAACACTAAACACCTCAAAACACTAGCAAATATAAGGAAGTTTATTTATATTAGTATTCTTCGATGGTTTGGATATGTTATGCCTATTAATGTTAGTAGATTGACAAAAGAACATTCTATTCTATGTATGGTGTGAGTTAAGTAATAGAAAATTGTTTAAAGTGGCTATCGATAGCCTATGCCCATCCTGTTAAGGAAGTAGAGGGTTATATGAATATGTTTGAATGTAAAAAACAATCTACAGAAATGAATCGTCTTATATATATATATATATATATAATATGCATTATAATAAAATGTGTTGTCCCATAGTATTCCGACGCAATGGCATATGAATATCAAACAAAACAAATTCTCGTTATTACCTATGATCCATCGTAACCTTTGAAACGACTACAATATGTAAATACATGTATGTGTAAAATACTATGAGCGTTGTCCTGTACTAGTCTAGAACGTAAAAAGAATGAAAAATAGCTGCCGTTCTTCCATCGTCCGAGGCAATTAAGGTACCAGGAGTGGACGGAATCTGTTGGGCGATAGGCTAGCAACCTTTCACTCCCAATATTCATATTAAACAATGACTTAGGAAATGTTATATTTCCAATGCTCTGTCCACCCCGAAAGGGATTACAGGACGTGAATTTATATGTATGTGTGTAATTTGTAACCCTTAGGCATCTAAAATAGGTTAGTAATTTGTAACCCTCATGAGTTCAATACATAGCTGTTTAAGTTCCGGTTTCAGAAGTACCAACAGTGATCGATTTGTTAGCTACCTCATTTGTTCCTTTATAAAAGTTGGGAGGGATTCATTTTGTTATATCTATTGTAATAATGTATCTGTGTGCGTATATATATATATATATACCTTGTATGTGTATGTACATGTTTAATATTAGGCCGACTTAACCGCAAGGTGTATGGCATATTAAGAATAAAATAAAAATAAATGAGATCAATATAGGTTTTCGTGCTGAGATGGTCCAGAATAGGTTAGTAACCCACCCTGAGCTTTTGTGCTGAAATGGTACTTACGTAAGACTGACTCTCGTGAGATGCCCCAGCTTCACCCCTCGCATATCGAACAGAAAAATGTACCCCGGTTGTGGGCCACGCTTGTACAGACAGGCATCTGAAATGAAAAAATAGTAGGTTGAATAGTAAAATCTATTAATTAGTATAATATACATATTTTTCTAATAATACAATACATCGATAAAACATTGGATTGAAAATCCTATAAATTAATATGTAGACTGTTGGAACCGTAAAAAGGTGCCAATTCCACATAAAGCTGTACATACACATTGGCTTTATAAACATACTCCGAAATTTATTCCTAAGAAACAAATCCCTTTATTCCTAAGATTTTTTTAACTTATATACAAGTAATTACCACCCGGGTTGTAATGGTTTTAACATGGAATATTAATATAAGATTGCCAACCCATTGCCGTTACATTACTTCAATAGTTTTTGACAACATTTCGTATATTTACTACTACACGCCTGTTATTGTCATGTTTATGTACCAGGCTAGGATTTTACAGAATAAAAATATATTTGGTCTTGATTGAGTCTTCCACTACAATTATACACAATATTTAACATACAATAGTATTCATAAACAATAATTGGAATACATCATACATTACACCTAAAAACTACATTTTATTCAATTAAAATATAATAGCAGTCAGATAATCACATTCAGAAATTGGATTATACTGACCCTTAGTCACTTCCAAAAGAAGGAATTTACAATAAATAATATAGAAGAACAGGTTAACATTCTTATAATATCACAGACCCTTTTTTATATTTAAAAGTTCTGTATTTTCTCGGCCATGCTTCCAACATATGAATTATAAGTTGCCTAAGAATAGATACAGAAATCCTATCCCATTGACATTCGAACCTCTAGTTGTAACATCCGCATTAATCTATGTATGGATTAACAATAAAAACGATATTTGTATGTCCCGTACAAAACGGTTACGTGTCTTGAATCAATGTAATAGCATTAAGGAGAATCGATTGATATTTATCTAATACTTACGTCATATATGTTTGAATTTTGGTCATTCATTATTTCAATATGGTAATGAATTGAGAACCATGTTTAAGTTACCTTATAATTAAATAATCTGTATCCAACAAATATATGTAACTACGTCCTAATATCCTATTAAGGGTGGAAAAAACCTCGAAGACACTATTCAAACATTTTTCACCGTTACGATAACAATTAGGGTTATTGTGTAGTCCATCGATACATATGCTAGTTCATGACCCTTTAAACATATTTATTAACCCCTAGTCCCATTCCTTAACATACCGCAAAAAAGACAGCTAGTTAGCATTATATTTATGTGACAGACACGCGTGCAGATTAGTGAAGGGACTCAAATTATTTTCCACTCCAATGCATCGAGTCATTTTTATATTACTCTCACTCGAGTGAATATTTTGACAATTCGAGTTTCGAGTGACTCCACTCGTATCACTCGAGTCGTTTATACCGAGTGTGATTACTCTATGGACCTTACCAGGACGGAGTGACTCGAGTGAAACAAACACTCGACTCCCATTACGAAGCTTTTAGAATCTAATAAGGAAGATCAATAACGCGACCAGTGCCGCGATGTTATGTGCTAGTCTGAAGCATTAATATAATCCTAACTATTTTCCGGGCATCTAGGTTCTAACGGTTTAAAACTAGCCTTTAGGGACTAACCATTTGTAATTATCACATACCAGTATATACTATGCAAGATCCGATGATACACATATTACATACTCATACATACATTCATGCTCTTCCTTGTGTATGCAATCAGTTAGTAATTACTTATAATCATATTGCATTACTTGCAAACCTGTTTTTCCCATGAGCAGGTCATTAAATAACTGATCATTGTAGATGTGGTGTGATGGAATTACGCTGTTATAACTGCTATAACTATGTATACTGCCGTCGTAAGAAAAAAGGGCACAACTTACATTTGAAATTGTGTTATATACATATTTAGAATCAGAAACATAGGCACATCTGCTCAATTTTTTGTAGAATTTTATCTTCAAGGAATTCGAAAACACCATATGCATACAACAGGTTTCCATGCTATGAAGCAGAATATGGTATAAACTTTAATCCCAATTATCTCAGTTCGACCAAAATGAAACATGTGCCCTTCTCTCGTACGACGGTAGTATATATGTAGGTGTCTATATAAACATAAGTTCAACCGTGGTACTAATGTAAACTAAGTTTAACCTTCTAAAGATCGAAGTAACTTGGCCTATTTAAGCTTACTTGAGATTAAAAGGAAAAACATACATTCATATCACGCCTCATTTTACAAACCACTTTCGCTTCATTGACACTTGTACACCTCCACATACATACTCGTTTATAGGTACAATTTGGCGTATATCTAACTGTCATATGTCCTATTGGGCCGGTCCCTACATAACCGCCCTTCCACTAGCTAAAAGAATAACTAGGTGCCGTTCTTTCCATCATATTGACGGAAGAAACTAAGGCAATAGGTGTCAGTGGAATCTATAAGCAGTCCATTGGTAACGTCGTCTTGTCGTCGTAAGTAACTTGTTGTCAATGTTCCATATAAGTGAGCAAAGAGACATTTGTTACTGTCGATTCCAAAAGGCATTAAATGTCCTTAATTACTGTAAGTAATGTAATAAAAAACTTCATTTGAATCAACTGCGTAATTAAAATATAATGTAAAATTCGTTCCAACATGGGCTTCCTCTTCTGCCGTAAGTACAAATATTTATAATTATTGCAACTAAAACTAAAGAATAACATATGGCCCTATTTTAGACGTTTTAAAAAATAAAGATAAGAGTATATATACATATATGTATATATACATATATGGAAATGAAGTTTAAATTGACACCTACCTTTACCATTAACGGAAAGTGAGTTTTAAACATCGCCTGTCTATAAAGGATGTTATGTAAGGAATGACCTACCACATAAGCAAACATGGTTGTTGATACAGCCAAAACGTGCTAATCAATGTCAAGTATAAAAACTTTGTTTGCACTAAACCAACTGAAGGATCACGTTTGTGATTCGAATAAACCTTAGCTTAGATTATTTTTATGCAAGCGGTTGTAGCATAAAATGAGATTTGTATACTTTATAGCTACAACGAATTTTTTTTTCACGATATAAACAGTAATTTTGTGTAAGAAGTCGTCGTGCACAGGTGAAGGTTATCACTATTCCAAAAAAATATATTTATTTATCTTTAATTTACAGTCAACGCTGAAAGTGCAGTCCCAGTAACTTTTCATGAGGTTTATGTTTATAAGAACAAAAGACAATATTTTTCATTTGGAAGCACGCGAACGTATAGTGGCCATGACAATGTATAGTGGCGCCAGTTTTAAAATGTAAAATATTGTCGTTTGTTCTTATAAACTTAAACCTTATAAAAAGTTACTGGTATTGCACTTTTAGCGCTGACTGTACATCACCCTTATAGGAAAGCTTATATTAAATTGTACTAGTGACCCGCTCCGGCTTCGCACGGGTGTAAAATTTACAGCCTACTCCACTATTTAATAGATATTATTATACATATAAACCTTCCTCTTGAATCTTTCTATTTATTAAAAAAACCGTATCAAAATCCGTTGTTTAGTTTCAAAGATTTAAGCATACAAAGGGACATAGGGACAGAGAAAGCGACTTTGTTTTATACTATGTAGTGAAGACACTATTACACCAATAGAACTAGCCTCTTGCTAAATACATTTAAGACTTTTGTTAAGGGTACGATAATAGGTTATTTTCAGCATTAATCATTGAAAAAATGTGTTTTGTCACAGTGTAGGAATAAATATATAAAACACATTTTTCGCCGGCTGAGAATCGAACTTGGAACTTCGGACGAATGAATTCTTACTACCAACAACTGAGCTATACTCTTAGAAAATATTTTATTTCTGAGGCTTTACCATACCGAAAGGGAAACGAATGCGATCATACTTTTTTTCTTTATTTTGAATAAATTATTTTCTTTCTTTCTTTATACGGATGTATAACTTTTGCTAGTCTATCATCTCATAAAAACCAATCACAACACAGCCATCAATAGTAATTACTATTACGTATACATACATACACATACATTTTCCTCCATTAATTCCTTTCGGGGTGGACAGAACCTCGGAAAAATATTTCCTTAGTTTACTTTTTAGCATAAATATTGGGTTTTCGATATCATTTGGAACATTGCTGACAGATTGCCAGGCCATCACACAAAGATTCTATTTACTCTTAATCCCGCAATCGTCTCTTACTATATGCCGGACAGATCGGCAGCTAGTTAACATTATTTTTCCATCCGAGACCGGCAAGGGTCTAGTTTAAGAGCTCATACTGTAACCACATAACACAACCATCAATACTAATAAATAATTATTAGCGAATCCATATCACTACATAGTATAAAACAAAGTCGCTTTCTTTTTCCCTATGTCCCTTTGTATGCTTAAATCTTTGAAACTACGCAACGGATTTTGATCCGTTTTTTTTTAATAGATAGAGTGATTCAAGAGGAAGGTTTATATTTATAATAACATCCATTAAATAGTGGAGTATGCTATATATTTTATACCCGTGCAAAGCCGGAGCGGGTCATTAGTAAATATTATATTAATATTTCCTGTCTCTGTTAACTCTGTGTTATGCAATGCACTGACATTTAGACCTAGTCTGTGTTGTGCAAGAGGCTCGGAGTACAGTGGGCGACCTTGGCCGACGATGCACTTAAGGGCCTGCCACACGTTCATGCACCTTTATGTACTTTATACTATGATTCCTACGATTATTTTTCGGTGATATTTAATACAATTGTTCAGGTTGGACAAGGGAAGAATTGAATTGATTTTAAAATGGCATATTGAAAAAGGGTGTCGTTAGATCGCGCTGCGTCGCGGCGTATTAAAAAAGGAAGAATATGTATTTGACGTTTTCCGAACACTGAAAAGTTTGGTAAAGAAATATTTGTGGAAAAAAATCATACAACATACATTCACACTCAAGATCATATCCTCCGAAGACGTGAACTAAACAAGCTTTGTAAATATTGTAGCTGAATAAAGACTGAACTACGGTTTTGTTCACAATTCCAGCCTGGTTGTTGATTATATACGTCATATATGTATTTATCTATGTATATTTAGTACATATTTCTTACATGTACGTTGACTAGTACCCTTAACTCAAGGCTTAACTGTTTACCAAGGGGCTAGTTCAATTGGTGTAATGATGTCCCAAATATTACCTTCGTAATATTGTAGTTAAGTACAAGTCATCTGAACAATTGTCCTACCTTTGTAGTTATACATGTGTCAACTTTTGTAGTCAATTTAAGTACGGCGCACGAACCAAATATAAAGAGGACCCGGCGAAAGGAGCGGTCCCCGTTACGCGGTGCGGAGTCCAAATGGCGTGTTTTAATTGGTGCGGAGTCAAAAAATGTGTACTAGAAAGAAGATACCTGATTTGATTGGCCGAAGCCGTGTTTTAATTGGTTGTAATATCTCCCCGCCAACCCGCGTACCTCGTTTCACCCCGCGTAATGCCACGTTAGATTCCATACAAATATTGCGTAAGGCCCACTCCTCTTATTAATTACTCCATGGTATGGGGCAACTCACCAACAGTCATAAAGAGCAGCTTGCACCCTTGCTCCAGGTGGTACCGCGAGGGTTCAGTCAGATGGAGACGGTGGAAGATCACGTCGTAGCCCTCCACCGATCTCTGGGGAAGCACCGAGAACTCCCTGCAAGGAAGGAAGACAGAAAGATTTAGAAAGATATTATGTATCTTAGATATAAGTTACCTTAATATTTGTACTTATAAATTGTATAGTTCCTGTAAGTACAGTGTTTAGTGTCTTTCCGGTTTTAAAAGGTAAAAGGAATCTAGTAAGGGATGGGCTAGTAACCTGCCATAAATACAGTATATTAATGCAATCGCTACCCTATGTGCTATATGTAAAAGTGACTAACTAAGAAGATATTATTATGTCTTTGATTGATTCGCTCCGAAAGGGAATAAAAGACGTGAGTTAATGTTTAAATAATATAATTAATTCTACAGTTCCATTTATAAAATATTTACAAACATAAAACAATGTTTTCCCTAACCGAAACCAGAAAGCACCTAACCACTTAATATTCTTGATTACCAGGAAAGAATTAAATAATACACAACACTCTTGGGTCACGTTAAGGTGATTATTACAATAATAGTTATGAAAGATAAGTGACAGTTTGCAAGTCCTCATGATGTAGTCCAAATCCCTAAATCACCACTTAAGAGATGCCGTGACAGAAGGCACTTCATATCTTTCTAAATACGCCCCAGACTATTAAAACCAATAAAAAACATATTCAACTTTATAGAAACCATGTTAATAGCAAGAAAGTGAACCATTACTCATCATGGAAATTGCCTAAATAGATATCTTTCGTAACTATTACATTCAATGGAGGATTTTTATTGTTATATAACATGCAAGTTCGAATTACGTAAAATAAGAAATACATTCCAAATTAATGACACATTTTACTCATTTTCATTTTTTTCAGATTCCGAATCGGGTGCTGCCGGAGGACCAGTGATACAGCCTAGCTGCATCGTATACTGAGGCAGCACCTTTTCACTGCATCAAGGTTACCATTTTATTGTTGTAATGTTTGTATTGTGTCCTAATGTAAATATGCAGTGAATAAACTATTTTTCTTTCTTTCTTTTTCTAATTGTATATGCCTAACACCCTTTGGGCAATCACCCTATAATCCAATAGCAGAACATATTCTAACCATCGAATGCCCTAGTCATTTTTTGCCCTGTTTTCTTCCTGACCGCAACTTTTCTTTAACCCACTATTCTTGATTCTATTCTTCAATATCACCCCTAACATACTTCGCAACCCCGGCATTTTAACGGCATTAATTCTGCTCTAAATCCAATGACACTACAATAAATTAAAATCATAAAAAACATTAACGGAATTTTCCCCTGTTGGGGTGGATAAAACCTTGGAGATATAATATCTCTTCGGTCACTTTTAGTAAAAGTTATATATATGTAGTGACTAAGATTGAAAAGAGCATGCTTCGATGTTTGGACATGTTATGCGGATGAATGATAGCAGATTGACAAAAGGAATAAATACATATGATTGAAGTAGGAGGGCGGTTACGTAGGGGCCAGCCTAATAAGACATATAATAGTCAGATAGACGCAATATTGAAAAAAGGTGACGTTAGGAGTACCTATAACCGCCGAGTGTGTATGAGAAGATGTATGAGTTTCAATGAAGCGAAAGTGGTCTGTCAGGATCGGGACAAATAGATCTCTGCCTACCCCTCCACAGGGAATCAGGTGTGATGTACGTATCAATCAAAATCAGGTACGTATCAATTTGTCAGCAGAAAACCAAAGTTAAATTAGAATATTTTGAAGGTTATTTTCCTCGTCCAACATAGACTTTAACAGGTTTTTCCTATAGTTTAAATAACGAGTGACATATTTCGGAAACTAGCCTAACTCGACTACCTTGACTACTTTGGCTACCTTTCATTCAGATCTGGTTTCTATGAGGTTATTGATACTATGAAAAGTTCAATTTAAAAACTCGAATGGAGTAAACGACTCAACGAGTTTTGCGTTACATAATTAAGTAGTTTAAAGATCTCGTGACTTTTAAATCACAGACTAATAAAAAATAAATCAACTGCTTTATTCTTCTCATGACAGAACAATAAGGACTAAATACACCCTATTTACTACATTAGATATCTTTTTATTTTGAATAAATGTGTCTAAATAAATATGTTACTTTATTCGACTATTAATTATTTAATACGCAACAACTATGTATATAAGGTTTATTCTGTTACTATGTTTCTAATAGAAGTATTATTTCTTTTAACACACTCTTAGATCTTGAACATGGTTTTAAGTTTTTAATGCCTTAGACACTTCATTATCGGCCGGGTACCTAGGACTGGAAATTGTAATTCTTAATGCTATAATTACCATCGACCACGGATAAAAGGTTAAAGGCATTTTTTCAATTTTTGAGTCAATTCTCACGATTAGTTGACAAATACGTCAACTCTATGCCGTTAATGGAAAACGTCGAAACCTGCCTATCTGAAATACTTTTGTAATAGCCTGCCTTTCTCCAATCTTGTTACGTGAAGACACATGGTAAAATTTAAGTTACTAGTGAGCAATATTATCACATTGTTCAATTGGCAACATAAAGCTATCTATCTGTCATCCCCTGACAGATTCAAATCGTTTCGTAAAGGATAATGTTTAAATACACGTTCAAATGTGCACCAAAAATATTTACGAACGTACAGCAAGGTTAGGTTTATATTGTGTCTGATTTGTTTTCGTGAACTACAGTATGATAAGATCTAGTTAGTAGTTATGCAATTTCATACAAACATCCACACCACGCCTGGTTCCCTTTAGAGGGATAGGCAGAGATCATGAATCCCCATCTGTCCCGATCCTGGCTTCTGACACTCATACACCTCCTCATACACACTCAGCGGTTATAGGTAATTCTAACGTCACCCTTTTTCAATATGATGTCTATCTGACTGTCATATGTGTTATTGGGCCGGTTCGGCAATTTCATATATTATGTTGTCCGTTTAAACATAAACAGCCTGTAAGTGTAATTGTAACTAATTCATTCTTAATCAAGCCCAAAAGCGTTGACCTCAAAAAAGAAAATGTCTGAACAAACAATTTACTTTTAATACTTTATTTGAATATTCATGAGTGTGGCAACATTTTAGTCTTTCAGTTGAAAATAACTTTTCAACACAAAAGTTCAGAGTTCTATTCTATTTACAAAAGGGGGCAAGCACATTTGGTTAACAATGTAACAGTTAAACAAACGAAAATCATTCTAAATACTATATTGTATTCATACACACACTTACAAACAAGCATGGAATTGGGACGGAATTCGAATCAACTAGCTGCCATTCTTTCCATTGCTCATTTTTCATATGGGTTTATGCATGTAAATTATAAATTTTCTATAGAACTTGTAGAACTAACGAATAAGCTGTACTTATGGTAAGTCGAGAAAAATAGAAATTCTTGATATCTGTAAGGGGTAGGCCCTTTGACGCAGATGAGCGTGATTTGTGTGTGTGTGTGTGTGAATGCACTCGTGTATGTAGTTACTAAAGGGATAAGCTGGTTTCCTCACGACGTTTTCCCTCACCATAAACACATAACAAACCCTGACCTACATTATAATATAGCGTATAGTTACATCACAGTTCAATAGCAACAAAGGTTAGTAATAATTACATACATAGTTATATTTACGCTTCTATTTACCCAACGGAATAGACAGATACTATTGATCGTCACCTTGAACGATTCTGAAAATTCTCTCTTGCTTCACTCACACCCATTTAACCTTCTCATATATGCTCCTCTATTTTTCACTCTACGTACATCCGCCTTGAGAAGAATGTATCCAATGTGTTCTACACGGCCTACCCCATTTCACTACTTACACCAATTTGGCTCTATAAATTCTTTTCGTCATCCTCTTTTCATACATCCGATCACTGTGCCCAAACTACGTTAACATACCTTAACTTTCTTTTATTTTATAAGAATATTTCCAATATAATATACCTATTATACTTAGGTGCGTATATGATATTTGATCTTTGGTGGCTAGAACCTCGGACCCATATCTTTTAAGTCACTTCTTATCATCACTGTTGAGGTTGTCATTGTATTCATATAGTTAGTACAGTAGCATATCGCCTAATATATATTACATTTCATTTACTCTATATGACTCTTAGATTAAAGTAAAAGGCAACTATTAGACTACTGTTTAAGTCCCAACTAACTCGGGACTAATAACAATGCATAAACGAAACATTAAAAACTAATAGTCAATTGATTACTTTGATTACTCTATTGTGCGATGGTACACAATGCCTATCATCTGACCATAAAGGGTTTGATTCTCGGTGAATAAGATAGGTAGCCTCATGGTTAAACCTTATGATTGTAACCCTTTTCGGGGTAGTCAGAGTCACCAACGTCGCTTCATCCACTTCGCCATTCAAAAATTAGTTGCCTATTCGTAATATATAGGATTACATTACCATATAGCCCAATATGGTAAAGTAATCCTATATATTCTCATGAATAGGTCATCATAGTCAACAGCACTTTCTTGACAATTTTTTTTATGTTGAATTTAAAGATATTTCATTTCAATGGAATACCAGTTGCCACGTTGGCTGGCACCACGTTGGTTGGCTGCTGGCAATCTGATAATTTGTTACGAGGTGGTCACATATCACTGGATCAATGATTAACCAGAAGACATTGAACTAACTATTGCCCTAAATTTAAGAAGAATTACTAAAATGAATACATTACTTTTTAAACGGATTATAATTAAATCGCCTGAATTAAAGTAAATAAAATAGTTCAGTTTTCTCATTGATTATGCAGTTCCAACTAAAGGATTCATTTGCAAACAATTGAATCGATTTAACTAGAAGTACATGACTCAGTTGGTAACGTAATGAAAAGTATAAAACCTATACTTCAGAAAATAGTGCCTATTTTTCAAGATGAACCTGTGTTTTTAGAGTGACAGGTGGCGTCATCTATCTGTTGGAATGTGAAGAAAACATTGTACGTATATATTTATATTTGGAGGCTTATTATCTATTTGACCACCTTTTGTTACTAGTTATTGAATTTATGTTTTCATTAATATAATAAATTATATAACTGTATGTATGTACTGTAAAAAAATCTAGCCACATTACTTCATTAGTCAACTCCTACTACTTGCAGCGAAGAAAGACAGATAATTAACGCGACAATACATTGTAAAATACATAAACGAAATGCGTCGAATAATACGGTGAGGGAAAACATCGTGAGGAAACCTAGCAGGGGCCTTACTCCACTAATGCATTGTAGGCACAATATTAGTTCAGTATCGATCAAGTAATACTTTAGTGGCCGTAATTTGACACTTTTGGCACTCCACTAGTTATGTGAACTGAAGTTATATTGTGCCTACAATGCATTAGTGGAGTAAGGCCCCTATTCCCCTAACAGGCAATAGTTAGTGCTTGTAAATGGCGACATAGCTTGCCACCTGCCACATTGAGTACAAACTATCTGGTCAACACGTAGGTTCGAGGTAGCCATAGAATTACTATCTCCGCGATTGCGGAGAACGATACCTGAACCTCTGACTACCCTGCATGGGTTAATGGTCTTGAACACGTTTGTGTTTTACATTGTATAAACAGTAAGGTACAGGTACAGTTCACGTATCCCTTTTTGTCTCGATCCTGACCAACGATATGCATACACCTCCTCATACACACTCTGTGGTTATAGGTACTCCTGACGTCACTCTTTTCTATATGTATGTCCTACTGGGTCATTGTATAGCAATACATTGTATAGCGTAATGAAAGTAACAATAGTTATTCAATATTAATATGCATTATTGTCAACGGGGTTTTGAACTTGTAACCTTAAAAGTGCGCAATAACACCCCTCCCCCCTTAATCCACGTACTTGGTTCATGTATGCGTCACGACTGAAATCCGTTTTGAGGTGAGCAGTAGTGATTATACCAATGTTATTTGTAATATGTACTGTTTTAGTGATAATAATAAAGCGTTTATTTACAGCCACAAAAACATGCATACACAACACAAAAACTTTCCAAAACAAACTTACAAACTAGGGGTATAGCTTGTGAATGTTACTGTCGCAGCAAACAGATTCCAATTCAGCTGGGTAAGTTACGTTTGATAGCAAACACAACGCTGTTATTATGTAAGAACCAGGAAGAGGGCGAAATTAATAATAATAATACGTAAAGGGTAAAGTATGTTCTGGAACGTATTGGGTGATGGGCTAACAATTAGTCATCATTTTTTTTATTAAAAAACCATCAAGACCCCGATTGTTGCGTGATGATGGTCATTGCAGATTAAATCCACTTCGATTTTTTTGTTTTATATTGACTATTAGTGAGAAGTTGTTAGTTCCTTATTCAACACATTAGAAATGCCAGGAAAAGCGCAGCTCGATTGCCTTTTATAATCCCATACTATCGCGGATACGTAGTCGTTAAGTACTTTCGAAAAACACGTTTACACTTTACAAGTAAACACGACTTGCATTGTGGCTAAAATGTTACAAATGAAAACTTAAGGACGCCATTAACATACATTTTTCTAGAGCGTGTGTATGTACATTCTATTATGTATGTACATTGGACATACGTTTTGAGTGTCTACCTAGAACAGGTTTTGGAATCAACTTATGTTTGAAATTGTTGTGTGATGTTATGTTAGGTAAATTAACGTGTGGATTACTGTTAGTTTTAAACTAAGAGTACTATTTAAGTTAAGATCTCGTACTGGTAAATAAGTGACAATTGACGTTAGAAAACATGTACGTACACATTTCCATCAAAAGGGGTAGGAGATCAAGGATCCCCATTTAACTATACAGATTCTGCCAAACCATTATCACTCATTGATACTCACTTTTTTACTATGTCCTCTCATACGATAGGCTCCTAGAAATACGTTATTATAATCATTAAATATATGATTGTCAATTATTATTGCGCTAAAACCGCGAGTGTTTCAAATATTATCAATGTACTGGTACATATCGCAATTGCAATATAAAATGAGATAATTATAACTATGTAAGTGAATCTGCCCATTATTAAGATGCCTGTACACAACCACCTAACTATTTACATATAAAACATGAACTTAGAGTAGCTTGGCAACTGAGTGGTCACTCAAACAACTAAAGGGTTTTTAGAAAATAATTATCCGATATCTTATCAACTGTCCAAGTTAATTGCAACTTTGTTCTGAACATGACAATCAAATTGTTGTATTATCAACGAGTACTTATCGAGAAGCACAATATCGCATGTTGCGATTTATCTTCGATGAATGTGATACCACAGGTGATAGTCACTTCACGACAGTTAACCCTAGCGGATTAGTCCGAGATTCGAATGTTCAAGTGATTTAATACCACATCGAACTACTACTAGGTCTTCCTGAATAATATGATTATAATCTCATATTTATTCCGATCTAAGAGGATACGGTTCATGCTCTAACTTCCATAATTCGAACAGACGTATAAACTCGGGTTTTAATAAATATTTATTGTTTTCCACTACACGCATTGTTTTAAAATTTTACAGAAAGTTTTCATGGATTAATATTAATGTAATATATGATAAAATTCTATTGGATGATTATAACTGGTGTATAAAACTTACAAAGCTTCCAAGGATCCTTTTAGTTCAGGAATAGTAATGTCTCTCTTCTCGAAGAATTCGGGAGCATTTTTCCGGCAATTATAATACTTTTCTATGCACGCTTTCGTTCTATCCAAGTCCGTGTAGCACGCGTTATAAAACAAGACCAGCTGTTTATCCGAAAGATCCTTTGGGATATATTTTCCCGGCTCCACATTACGTGACCATTCGCGCAAAGAATCGATATCTTTTTGCGAAAAGTTCTCTATGTTTTTCACTGTTTTCTCGTAGGAATATTCAAGTTCAACAGGCATTTTGATAACTTATTATTAAATTTAAATACGATCGATTTATTTCAGTGTTTTCGTAGCGATTTTGCGCTAACACAATTCACAAGCACTACGAAACGCTGTCATTTCTTGACTGATGTTTTTTTGTTTACAAAACCAATTCAAGGGCAGATAGTGTTGCCAGTATTTCGTTTTTGAAGTGGTAGAAAATGGATTTGTTCTCTACATAATTTTCGACTATTGTAAAGTGTACTTATTTATCAGTTGGATAAATATATAATCATTAATAAAGAAAAGAGGCATGAAAGTAGAATCAATGCCGTCGAAATGCGGTCACTGAGAAGCATGTTAGGAGTGACATTGAATAATAGAATTGAAAATAGTGTGAAAAGGGAAGGTCGCGGTTTGAAAGAAGATGTATAGTCTGGCTAACGAAAGTAGATACTGAAAAAGCGCGGCAAATTTAAAATATATTAGCATTGCAACCCTAAAATAGAAAGGAAAGGCGGAACAACTCACTTTGATACTTTGACATTTATTTTTATTTTACTAGTGGATGCTTGGGTTGCATTTTATCGCCGACTCTTTTTAACATATACTCGGAAGCGATAATGGCAGAAGCGCTGGAAGGTCTTAACTGTGGTGTTAAAGTGAATGGGCGGCTCATCAACAACTTGAGATATGCCGATGACACCGTTCTTTTGGCTTCCACAGAAGCCGAGATTCAAGAGATTGTCGATCGAGTGAATGAATGTAGCGTCAAAGCTGGCCTTAGGATGAATGTCACCAAGACAAAGTTGATGGTCATTTCCAACAACCCCGATATCCAACCAAATATATTTGTGGCGGGTGAAAAACTGGAACAGGTCAATAAATACAAGTACCTCGGTACGTGGCTTACAGAAGACTGGGATAGTGAGGTTGAAATCAAGACTCGCATTGAAATTGCTCGCAGCGCCTTCGGAACAATGAAGAGGGTCCTTTCCAATCGAAGTCTCAAGACCCAACTTCGCATACGTCTTCTTCAGTGCTACGTCTGGCCTATACTGCTGTACGGATGTGAGGCCTGGACTATTAAAGAGGACCTCAGGAAACGTATTGAGGCGTTTGAAATGTGGGCATACAGACGTATGATGAGAGTATCTTGGACTCAGAAAGTCACAAATGAGGAGGTCCTGCGACGAGTCGGTCAGAAACGCAAGCTTTTGCAGACCATCAAACAGCGAAAGGTCGCATACCTGGGGCATGTGCTTAGGCACGACCGGTATGAACTGCTGCAACTTATCATGATGGGAAAAGTTGCCGAAAGAGACGACGTGGCCGTCGGAAAAAGTCTTGGTTGCGGAATATCCGCGAATGGACGGGGATTTCAAGTGCCGCCGAATTGTTCCGCCTTGCTAAGAACAAAAAGGAGTATGCAGAGCTGACTGCCAGCCTCCACTAGTTGGAGAGGCACCCTAAGAAGAAGAAGAAGTGGATGCTTCCAATTTTGACCGCGTTATGACGTGATTAAAAGTAGCTTATATAACTTGTTATCTCTTTATTAACTCCATACCAAACATCACACGGATACGTCATTCCATTGTAACGTATTAAAGGAACAAAAAGAACAAACAAAAAATAACTTAAACGAATATGTACTTACTTAATTAAAATAAAAAAATATCAAGACATTTTGACCGTAGAGTACCCGCCACATAAGGTGGCAGTAGCCAAACTTGGAACTAAATTTGACGTTTCCGCCATTGCGTGTTATTTTGTATGAAAGGTAAATTTAGTATTACAAGCAAGCGTTGTGTTTTTTGCCCACTCTTTGTAATTTTTATGTTTGTTAAGGGTGATTATAATAAATTGATTTCTGGAGTTTCTTGTTAGTTCTTCTCCAAGGGTCTCCGCTGAACTTCTTCTTCTCAATCGTTACGCTCTTATCAGAGCGGTCGTGGTCTTCATGACGTGGCATCTTGAGCAGCCGAAATGGTTGGTGAACTAACCTCGGTAAAAATATGTAAAGACAATGCTCAGTGCCATGTTTGAAATAGTTTTTTTACATACATACATACACATCACGCCTGATTCCCTGTAGAGGGGTAGGCAGAGATCACGGATCCCCATTTGTCCCGATCCTGACAGACCACTTTCGCTTCATTGACATTCATACATTCTCTAATACACTCTCGGCGGTTATAGGTACTCCTAACGTCACCTTTTTTCAATATAGCGTCTATCTGACTGTTACATATATGTCTTATTAGGCCGGCCCCTACGTAACCGCCCTTCCACTTCACTCATATATATTCCTTTTGTCAATATATAGTTTTTTTAATTTGTACTTAGATCATAAAATAACTTTCAAAGAGAGCTTATGATAGGGCCTATTTTGAATAAAAATATTTTGACTTTTGACTTTGGTATATTAATTTGTTTTATTTGAGTTTATAGCTCTGCAACCAAAGATCGTTACAAATGAAACCTCAATATAATGTATCGAGCCGTATGGCACAGTGAGTGCTAGTTTTGGCGTGTTTACTGGCAACACTGGATTACGCGACTGTGGCGACGCCTCTAACTGCCACCTTATGTGGCGGGTACTCTAAATATTCTTGAGGAAACCTACATATTCTTCGGAACGTGTGATAAATAGTTAGTGGTTGTATATAAGCATTTCCGCAATAGTGGAGTTGCGAATCTTATCAGCAAACGTTACTTGTTCAAAAAGTGTTTGCTGTTTGTTTTTTACTAATTCATAGCGTTCATGAACGGTCCGTAAAATCATTTTTTTTTAGTTTTGTAGTTGCGATGGTGGCCTATCGCTTAAAAATACATACTAACACGCATTATCATTTTGTAATCTTACGACATCGCGTGAAGAACTAAGCTATTCTAATGTTTGATGATACATAGGTAAAAAAAATAGGCGAAACAACATTTTTACATGTTTTATTACAGGCGCACATTTTGCAAACATATTGGGGCGTTAAAGGGCCCTTCTCATATCATTCAACAACTTACAAACAAAATAAATTAACAATCTTCCTTAATTAACTATGACACCATTGATTTGTTTCCATACAACTAGTATTTTGACATCCTATCGAAACTGTACAGAAAACGATATTAGAAAAAATATTAGAAAGTATTAAACAAAAAAATCTTTTTTTTTATATACATCACGACTTTTTCCAAGTAACATGATACGACACTGTCTATCAAGTGAAAAGTGCGTTCATAAAAACGTAGTTGCTATTAACAGAGATGGACAGCAAACTTCGGATATTATTACGATTTAAATGAACCATAAATATTATTTTTGTGCCGAGAATAAATATGTTTATTCATTGAATAAATATTTGCGGACGGTAGATGTAAAAAGTTACAAAAATATTTTCTCTTAAAACCAGTGTATGGATATAAATGGTAACTACACTAGGTACATGTCCCTAGGAGACTATAAAACATAACATATCACAAGACATTCAAAAACTACTACTTAAATCTACTGTCTAATTTTGCACTATAGCAATTATTCGAGATTTATAAACAATACATTAATAAATTGAGGTTATAGGTATATAATTTAATTTCTGATTGATATTTTTAATTATTAGACAAACTTACATTCTGTATATTGATATATTCATAGTATTTTTATATCTATTGATTGAAAAAATCCTTTTTTATTGTCTTATCATCTGTCTAACATACATAAATCAAAATGGATATAATCAGTATTTATGAACAATTACAAATCTGTATCAGTAAATGTGTTCGGTAAATACAAGCAGCAATACACAAAACTTTATGTGGTAATCAAAAATAAAACAAACAAGGACGTGAATTAATAAAAAATAAATAAATGCTCTGTAAAAAAATTCGTTTCATATGAAAAGAAAATGCTAAGGTTGCGGCAGAATTCATATAAAAATTATTATATGTACTTACATTATTACTGAGCAAAATAAAAACAAAGAGCGTCCCTTTCAATTGTTAGTAAAATAATATTAAGTGGTTGAAGTATTAATTTTAAACACAATAGATTATAAAAATAAATAAATTTAAATACAAATATAATATGAGTTTGATCATTACTTCAGTGTAAAAAATCAAATATTATTAGAATAATGCGCCTAAAAGCTTTTTTAGTAGGTAGTTTTACTACTGCAACTATTTCAACATAGTTTGCAGATACAAATGATAATAGTATAAGTAATTAATATTTAGGTAGAATAATTGAAACAAATAAAACAACATCATCCTATGATGGTAAATGAGCCTTAAATTTTTGGTTATATGCTATTATAATACACAATTCGATTACATTATTTTGTAAATTCATCTAAAACCTACATATAGATAGGTATTGCTTACACCAAGTATTTCTCTTGCTCTCGTGTTGCCTTAATGGATTAATTACTGTCATTTTAGCTAATAAGGTAACTTACTGTATATCTACAGCCCACTTTTGAAAACAACATTTATTTTTAATTGTCAAAATTGACAGATTACAAAAGTTTTATTGACCTCGTCTCGATTTATACTCAATAATCTAATTAGTATAGCACTGTCTTTGGTGAAGATAATATGTAAAGTTTCACAACTTTAAATGAACTTCAATAAAATATACATCAGTGACAATTCTTTGCTAATACTGTATTAAATTTAAAGTGATCTACAACACTATTTTACAAAAACTTTTTTTTAAATCCAAAACCCCTTTAGAAAATAAAACATTTTAAATTTCGAAAAAAGTTCACAGTATCATCTCGACAATATACGAACTCTGTAATAGTCTGTGTCACATCGTTTAGCAAAAACGTTTCTTCCTCAAGATCAATGCATGGTGCTATTCCTGAAACTACAGCTCAGCAAACCTCTGGCTGATCCAAACTCCGTAAGGTTATTGGGCAGGCAGTCGAAACCGGCACCAGTGAGCATGCTGGTAACATTAGTGAGGCAGGTGACAGCCACTGAGTTATGCATGACAGTTGGAGCCGTGACGTTCAAGATCTGCTCTTCCAAGGGTCTGAAGACAAAGGCTCCCCAGGCTGGGTAAGCTAGCCAGATGATTATGGTGGAGATTATCTTGGGCCCAATACCGCCGATCACCTGGAAATAATAAATACGTTCATTAGAGAAAAAAGAATATTGAGGATACAAAGAAACCAAGTAGTTAGTAAATTTTGTAGTTTCGGGTGTTAATAAATGTATAAATAGGCTAATCTTTGACCTCCAAGAGGTATTATGTAACACACGAGGGCCTGATTAATTAACCATGATCATTTGACGTTTTTTACGATATCTTTAGCGCGTTTGATATCGCATGGAATCGAATCAGCACTCACCATTTTCGAAGTGGGTATATGTGCTACTCCTGCAACGATAGCATTAGGGGGAGTACCCACTGGCATCAGGAAGGCCATAGAGCAAGCGTGGGCTGCAGGAACCATGAGCAGTCGAGGGTCTACGTTCAACGAACGAGCCTGAAATGATGAAAATGTACGACTTTAGACAAGAAGACGTCATATTATTATATGCTGGAGTTAATCGTCTCTGTGAATAAGAAGCTCCTTGATAGCCATCTCATTTACCATTTGTACAAAAGAGTGTGTTGCTTAAGTACGGTGATTCAACGAAAAGTGTCAATATAACGGTGCATTTAAGCCACTACTGCTAGACATGAATATTTTATAAAACTTACCAAAATAATGTCAAATTAATTGTAAACCGTTCATAAGTGAACAGTTATATTATATTCGAATGCAATACCAAGATGGGTTATCAACTCACCATATTAGCCAGCACCGGCAATATCAGGTTCACAATAGCGACGTTTGATGTAAACTCCGTGATGAACTGTGTAACCAGGACCACGACCAGTAATATCCAGAGTTCGTTGAGACCCTTGAGTCCGTGCATTGAGTCGCCGATCTTGTTGGAAAGGCCAGTCTCCTTACTGCCAGTCGCGAGGGCGAAACCACCACCTGGCAACACAGGAACGTTTGGTTAGAACAGTTAGGGAAGGAAATAATAATGAAATGTTTATAATAATTAAAGAAAAGTTCTAATTATGATAACGTAAAATTAATAGATTTACAAAACAGTTTTTCAATATAAATAACAATATCAGTAGTATATTAAATATCATGGCTTAAACGGTATCCAGCTATTATAATACTTTCTTACATTACACCTAAACGTCAGTATCCGACGTGACAGGAGAAGACTCCATTAATGACACTGACCATGTAATATAATAGATCTGATACTAACCCAAAAGGAACATCAGACCCCATGGCACCTTCTCCTTGAGGATATTCCAGGTGACCAGAGCAGCGGACGGTTTGCTAGCTGCCAACTCCTCGTCTGAAAACCAAAAGCACCATTAATATGATGATTGGAATCTAATATATTTATTTCATATGAAGTCTCGTTTGCTCGGTTGTTTAATGGAATGCTAACTAGATGTATTTTCCTAGCATGTCGTACGAATAAACTAAGGGACTCAAGTTCCATGGCAGTTCAAAAGAATGATAAATGTGTTAGTATCTTGTCATAAATATTTCTTAGCCATGCCAACACAATCTCAATAGTTACAAGTATGTCAAAGGCTACCGACGAAATACTTTAGTTACTCCATATGGGGTTGAAGGATGTGACTGCATATTGTACTCACATGAAGCAGAAGATGAGAAGAACCTCAAGAAGTCCAGAGACATGGGGATAAAGAACATCAAAATCACGATGAACATCGACGTAACTCCATCTTTCACGCGACTGCAAAGTAATTAACGATATATTAATACAAAATAGTACCCGTTCAGATTCAAAGAGATTGGTTTAGGTTCAATTTTGATCTGGCAGTTCAATGGAATTTAATTTGCAGTTTCCTTGCCTTTAAGAATCGAAATCACATTTAATGGGCTTTAGATTGGTTACTTACACCAATATTCTTTTTGAACTTTGATGTGTTTTTTTTAGTGCAGTAAATTGAAAAGATTGACTCACGTGTTCTTTCCAAGGTAGTCAGCCCAACCGTTCATGAAGCCTGGCTTGCGGAAAACGTATAGGAACACAGCCAGGATGAAGAGGAATCCAGCAGCCTAAAAATCAGATGGGATAAATATAAAGACTTCTGTGACGTGGTGGTTAAACAATAACGCTAATCGTGCACTTAGATTAGTTGTAAAAAAAATCAAAAGATGATTCTGACGGCAAATAAAAGCGAAAAGTTATATCGTTCTACTTGACCTCAAGAGGCTAGTTTAAATTGGAGTAGACTGAGGGACATTACTGAAGACGAACATTACAATGATAATTCTAATATGGATACTTCAGAAACGTATAAATTATTGAACTATTATTCCATTCTCCATCTATTCTTACCTTCTCGTGGAAAGTAGTGGGTCCTAGTTTACGGTACTGTTCATCAAACACTTTCTTGGTGGCCACGGATCCTGATGATGCCTTGTTCACCCTTTTAGCGTCATCACTGTTTGGCCTACAATGGTAAACAGAATTATTAGATCTGAGGTGTCTTGTATGTATTGAATAACCACCGAAGTTATGTGTATCACTTTTCACAAGATTAGGCAGTAAATAAAACAAATAATTTATGCCGCATGTTTCAAATTACCTTACCATTATGACGTGTGGACAAAACAAAAAGTATAGAAGAATTTTAGGCTTTATAGAAAAAAATTAATTGAGATATTAATCATCTCAACTTCCAAAAATGGCTCAGCAAAATACTCAAAATCTTGTAGCCTGTACTTTCAATGCGTTCATTTTCAAAAGGTTCCCTCATGAAGTACATATTCTTACCTGAACAAACCCATATGGGTGATTTGCAGGGATAACCACACCAGCAGCTGCATCAATAGCATTGGAGGGACGCTATATGCCATATACCAGAAGAAATTCACCGTTGCTGTGATGTTCGGGAATTCCCTGCAATAAAGATAAATACATTAGCCTCTAATTAATATATTTGGGGTTATATTAAGGATTAGCTAATGCTTGTTATTCATAGAATTAGTTTTTAATCAACAACCTAAGAGCATATTCAACAAATGATCTAGTCGTAAAAATGTCTTATGAAAAACCTAAGGAGTCAATTAATAAAACGTTACCGGAAGAAAGCAGTCGGTTACCTTCTTATATGTAGGACAAGTAGGACAAAAGTTATACTTACGAGTCAAAGATACCCTTGAAAGCAGAGTTGGTTGCAGTTCCCACTAAGGTACCGAGACCACCGATGCTGGACGCATAGGCTATGCTAAGGTAGTAGCAAATTGTGATCTTCGATGGCAGTGGGGCGCTGTAGAGAATAGTCATGTTAATACTGTTAAAAACTGGATAAATTTAAGTGAGCTTTGAAGAATTTTTTATGCCGTATCTAGGTTTCTGATGACATATTATAAGATAAATATGTGGGCAAAATTATCCTTATCCTTTCGTCTTTCCCAAAATGAGGGAGAAAATGTAAATGTTTATCACCTAGTACCTGCGAATTTCTACGTTCTATAACAATAACTACTATCTAAATGTGTAAATAGTATAGATTCGCAGAAAAGGAACCATTTTACTTACGCATCAGTGTTCTGTTTCTTCTTTTCATCGCCAGAGGGCCGGTTCTCATACACATCTCCTAATCCTTGTTGCTCCATCAGCTCCAGGATAGCTTCAACAATTGGCACCATCATGGTGGTAGCAGCAGCATTCGACACCCACATCGAGATGAACATGGTCACAAACGTCAAGCCGAAGTTCAATCTGGAATCATATTGGAATGTATAGCGATTAGCGACATCTAGGTACTTGAATAGGAGAGTAATATTGTAAAGCCTATGTAGTTAATTACTTCGAGCATAGATGGCGTTGTTATGTTTGGCAATTCGTTGTCAGTAAAATATGTATGACAGTGTCTTAAAAACTTGTTATTCTTAATTTTATCGAGGATGTGCTCTCATTACTCAATAACAGCCTTGATCTATTTTGATAAATAGACTCTAAGATGACATAAAAGTAAAAAAAATGAATATCACACATGTATTTACTTGGATATAAAAATATTAGAACTGGAATTACCTCCTATGCGAGCACCCAACGACCTGCACGGTCCATAAAGCAACCCTCTTCGGCAGTTTCGAATGCTGTACACCAGCTGCGATCATCAGTCCACCCATGAACATCATAGTCGTTTCTTTCATATAGGTGGCACAGGTCTTGTCCGAGTCCAGAATACCCAGGGTAGGGAATAGGATGATCGGCAGCATAGAAGTTACTGGCAGTGGCAGGATCTCTAACACCCAGTACACTGCCATGACTAGCACTACGTAGAGACATCTTGCGGCCTGAAGAGAAAGTGTTGAGTTTTCAATACCCAGGTCGCTCTACATTACGTTGGAGACGTAATATAGATACCCTCAGCCCCATTTTGCATGACGCTTATAGTTTGTAAGGGAATTCATAGGGCCTATTGGCGACAGGTTAGTAGGACATGCCCTGCTTGTATTGTCCCTAAGTCGCCTTTTACAACATATATGGAATATATTAGACACTGATATCATTACCTTCACGTCAAAATTAGAACGCGTATAATGATCATATACACTTAATATAGATATTTCTTGAATTTGCCATTCCTTGAAACAACGTAACCGTGACAGTAACATATTTATACTTACTCTACTAGGATTGGTTAAGGGGACAGCCAGGCATACAATGGGCGTGATGACCAGCACTAGGGATTTCCAGTAAATGCACAGGAACAGGCGGAGACGCTGGCCGAAAGTGACCCGCGATCTGTGCCCTGTGAGATCGTAGGTGGTTGCACCACTGAAATAAATAAAAAAACGTGAACGTCATATTCTTTATTTAGCCGAGTTATTCTATTGCGCTCATATGTTGTCTACTTTTAATATGTTGTTGGAGATCACTAAGAGAGGGGTGGTAAAAGGAATACATCCGGTAATGATCAAGGCACTCAGCTCATCAATCATTGAACAACTCCGGTATTAATGCTTAGGATGATCGATATATCTCCTTGAGTCTAATGACTACTGTGTGTCTAAAGTTTTCCGCAACCCGAAGTAAGAGTATATTATGAGTGTTTAGTTCTGTCTCTTACCGTTCATTTTGGCCGACTTCTAAGTTATTGTCAGTCATGTTTGCTAAATGCAGAGGGGCTTCTGCGAACAGCAGACTTCTTCAGTCACCTCGATCCGACACGCATGCCCGGTCTGAAAATAATGAAAATAATATATTGATTAAGTAACAATACCAGATATTAAACATTTTTTAGATTACTAATATATTCGACATTAAAATAATACGTATGACTTGATACTGGTACATATATCGCATAATACAACAAACGTCAAATACTACTTACTGTCAATTCATGACAGAGCTCAATGGTATTGTTTTGTTTTGGTAGTTTCTGTGATTTGTTTCAATAAAACTTCATTTATTGAGATACTAATATTATTGTTGCTTCCAGTGCTTAGTGTTATGAATATAAGTCGGTATCAGAACAAAATCTACCTGAAAACATGACTAGTGAAGAGGAGAAACCCATTGGTCCCGGTAAGTTCTTATCTATATTAGGTTTAGGTTATTATACCAATATTTTCCATGAAAATGAATGAATTTCTTTGAAAAAAGTAGCTTTACAAGTAAGATTAACAGCTCATGCCGTGTTGCATTAAAGAACATAATCTTAGACTATATGTTGTTGGCAACCACGTAAAATATAAAGTTTATTTTCAGCACCGCAGTCATTACAATTGGAAAATTAATTTGGTTGAATTGATTGATTTGATTTCTAATAAAGGTTTTATTTGTAATTTTATGACTAACTATTAAATACTAGTAGCAACTGATATGTTATACATTACTAGATATGCGGTAAATAGTGGTTATAGCGAATAGTCGAATTCTATTTATATTATACTATTTATTATTTCACTATTCACCTTGGCGAATAGTCGAATAATTCGCCCTTATTACTCGACTTCTATACATCTACACTTATACTATTTAAACTATATTTTATTGTTATTCAATAATAATATCACGCTTGTATAAACTGCACTCAGAGACGGTCTTAGACATTCTTTAGATGATGAAAATAATGATTGGTATACAGGAACGGCATTCAAAAGACCTCGTTAAGACAATTAAAGTGAGAATGTTGATTTAGAAACCCATAATCAAAATATTTTGAAGCATTTATATGAGAGCTGCTTACTGAACCCAAAAATGCCACTGCTAAAGAAATCATCCATTCACATAAGCAAAAGCTGTCAAAAAATTAATATAGACGTGAAAACTGCATTTTGGAAGTTGAAAATAATAACTTCAAGGACGGTACTAGGCCTAAATTTGGAGTCTCAATTGAACAATAATATTAATATGTTAATGTTTAGTGCAAATTAGCAATAACAAAGTGAGCTATGAACATTTAAACCTTAAGAAGTCATGTGATCACAATGATTTACGATAATTACATTCACGCAACACTTTTTCGTGTCAGGAAATCTGTACATACAGTATCACATTCATATGCATCGGTAATCCTTTTAAAGATTGACTAAAGTTTTTTGTGATGTTCACTCAAAACTCAAATTAATCATGTAGATGGTGTATCTATCATTAGTTTATTAGGCGCTCTGATTTTCACAACTAGCCCCATTGGGGTTGTTCTTCACGCCAAAGCGCAGATGACACCTAGTGTCTTCAAGGACTTCCGTAAGTGACCCTAGTTGCCCTGGAATTTGGCCTGTACTTCAGCCATATCTCCACATTCTAAGACAATGTTAGTAATGGTTTATATTCAAGTTATGTTTTGATGGTTTATTTAAATTGCTAAAGACCTTCATAGATACATGCAGTAGTCAATTAAAGGTCTTATGACCCCAAAAGGTTTAAGTTGGCACCATATACTGTAATCAAAATATACCTAGCACAAATTACCTATACCTGATTGCCTATACTAGTATTAAACTTTAGTACTCAAGTACTTAAAACCTTGAGTAGGTGACCTAAACAAGAACCTGTTTACTTGTCTAAGAACTCTTATTATAGCATACTTAATTGAATACATTATGCTGTGTGTACCTGACTACTATTATACAATAAATAATTGTTTATTTACTAGCATTGTTGTTTTCCTGTATAACAGACACATAAATAAATAGCATTATTTAGTACTAACTAGTTTCTTTTCATTAATTGACATACCTTTTGCAACATAATATATTGTGACTTAATAGATTTTCTTTAGCTATGACTAGGAACAAAATAAGTTAGTAAAATAGACTTGTATAAGTTAGCACAGAAAAGTAAAATAAATTTAATTTATGTTCCATATCAAAGCCATAACAGCCCCAGATAATAACCTACTAAAAGGCAAGGAGGAATTAATATACTACCCCAATCTTTTATCAAGCCCAAAAGTGATAACATTATAATTTTTTTAATGAATATGTGTTAACATACATCTCTTCTGATCCTTACATACCTTTCAGAGTGGACAGCACCTCTGACAAGTTATATTTATGTCTTCATCGAAAAATAGTCTTGATGACATTAATATGCAATATTGCTGACAAAATGTTAACCTTACGCCCAAAAGACTCCTTTAGCTTCCAATCCCTTAGTCGCCTCCTACGACGTGCAGGGAAGAACGGCAGATAGTTAGCTTTTTACACACGTTCCAGACTTTACAGGACTTTATCATTGGTTAGCTATCTCTATTACGGTAGCAGATCACAGATTATCTTGTCTCGTGGATTGGGAGTAAATATTTGGTAACGTGCCTGCCATCTGTCTTGTCATCATAGTAAACAATGACTGCGCGAGTCGTGACGCCAGTCAAGTGGAAGCTTGACAGTTTGCTGTGTCCTAGACTGTTGCATTGAGAATTTCGGTAAATAAGTAAATATAGGAGGTAGTATAGTCAAGTATGTAAGAGTGTAACGTATATGTGTGAATGAAGCAAGGGAGATTTGGCAGGAACGTTCCAGGTGGTGATCGATAGTCTCTGCTTATATCCTTAGTAGTAGAGGCGTGAATAAATGTATGTATGTATATCTATATAATGTGCATGTATTTAGCTTCAACACAAATTACCTTTAGCACTCGTAGAACATACACACACATTACTACTTTTACATACTCTCACGTTTATAATATCGGACGGAGTAGACAGAGCAAAACTGCCTGATGTTGGAGAAAAAGATGTAGGAAATTTAAGATTAGTAGTGATGGTGGTTAATTCACTTTGCGAATGATAGAATTACCTTTAAGATCGGTAATTAGTTCAAGATATACTGAAGTTATGCCGCCACATAATCTAACTCGATTATGTAAATGTAGATCATAAGGTGAGCTATAAGTTAATTGGGGATTGCGTAGGTTATCAATAACTTATCACTTAGGTAAGTTATAGCTCTTTCCATATGCAATCACGTGATACGTAAGCCATACGTGTCGCCAGTGGAAAAATATTAGCATACGTAAATGTAAACATCGTGAGCCGTGATGGTCTTGGATTTAATAGAATTAAACTAGCTGTCTTTCTGTTCTAATAGGCGGTTTAAACACTAGAAAATTTCTTATACATATGGTAGTTTAACTAAGAATATTCTTAAAGCTTTTGGGGTTTACTGTATTTTCAACTGATAATTAATATCTTTACGGTGTGGAACATCGTGGGAAATCTCGCTCATACTTCTGAATGGGTGCCAGTCAGCGTCTGTAGGTGATATATAATACGTCTTCTCACGTTAGTTGCTGACTGGCCCAAATGTTTGATATGAGCATAACTAACTCTCAATTGCGAATAGTTATTTACACGCGAACTTTTCTGACTATATATTATTAATAGATTATGTATGGATTTATTACTTAAAGTTAGTTTAAATTTAGCACCTTGTCGTGTGCCATAGTCCCGTGTCGCTTCTTACAACATATGATACAAAGCTCATCTAACACATTGCGTTTTATAGGCGTCTCTACGTTCTTCTATTTTAAGAATTATGAGCATAATTTGAAACCGGTTTGCTTCGTGACATGGCTAATTATATCTTGAGGCAATGAAATAACATAAATACATACACGTGTACAGTCACATGTCTTTCGGGTGGGCAGACTGCTATCAGCTGATGGTGGTCATAGATCTGACTACCCCGAAAGGGGTAAATGGCGTGATATAGACCCATAGTATCTGATAGGTCGTCTTCAGTATTAATATCAGGGTTGTGATGGCGTTAAAATTTAAATATTCTTAACAGCTTGCTAGTCTATCGTCCATTAAATTTAATTTATCCCTAGTCGTATAATCGTCACTTAGGACACGCTATAAAAAACAGCAGTAGCAAATATAAACACGTCTGAAAGAAACGCAATTAAGGGCTTTAGAGCGTTGCACTGTCACCCATTCACCGATATCTACTAACCCCGTCCTTTTAACTATATGCCAATCGTGTATGAGATAGGAAGTTACACAGACTTATATGCATGACTCTCCACGTGATGTAATTCCGAGAGGTCCAAAGGACACTTGTGTTTAGGCCAATTAGCACCTGTTATCGCCTCTTACGATTGGGCAAACATAGCACGAGTGGAATGGAAATCAAGGTTCTTTCGAACAAGGAAAATGTTTGGATGAAAGTCTAAACCTGTCTCGTGCTAGTCTAAGATTTGAATAGACTTAATGACTAGCAGATTTTACCTTCCTAGCATTTGTTAGACGGCAATTAATATAAAGGTTCTAGGGGTTGAATAATCTGTCTATTCTTTTTCTCATACATCAGAAGCGACATAAATACTAAGGGTTATGTGGAATCTATGAAGTGTTTGTTAGCAATCTGTCACCAACATTTAATGTCATCGTAACTCACTAGTTATGCTAAAATTAATAGAGTTGATATACGGAAAATGATGACAATATAACCAACGAGTATGTATGCAGGAGATGTATGCCAAGTAAGCAAAATTGCTCGGTCATTGTCCGAAATAATGTATATCCGTACCCTTAATTACTCCTTTTCTGGACACTCTTACCCTTTTCTAGTCTCGTCCATGATATGTATGTATAATCAAGCGGATGTTGTCCTTAGGTTAAAAGGGATTGAAGTACATAAATATGTGTGTTTTAACACGTGCATTAGTACCTATTTGTTGAAACAATGTGCAATAATACGCGGCGAGTGCATTTTCCAGTAAGACAATGCAGTGTCGTCTTTCAGTAACCGGTGGGTCGATCGCGAACATTGACTTAGTTCTGGCCTCGAATCAACGCAATAACAAACACTTTTATGCTAACGTCACATGGGCTGGGTAACCCTTAAGGGGTTGTGTTCATGAATATTTATGAAAGGTATTAAATCTTAGAATTGATTGTAAGTTAACTATCGTTAGTTTGTTTAGAACACATACGGTTATTTAGCATTAATACAGACTATATAATATGTATATACGCTGCATTTCTATCTCAATAGGGTTATAGCTGTAAAAGCAATCTATTGGGCGATAGGCTAGCAATCTGTCACAGTCGCACATACTCGTAATTTTATATTAATGCAAGCGTGAAATATATATAAGTGTTTTTTAATGGATAAGAAATGCTTGTATCAATATTGGACATAATTTCTCATAGTCACGTCTATTAAGAAAACTTAATACCAATCGGCTATTATAGTCTAGTGAGCTGTGACGTCAGTGTTCCCAAGGGCATGCGCAGAAGGCTTCCGGTTGTGTCGTCATCGCAACTAACGATAAACAACAACAACTAAAACAAATTAACTTTACTACGGTACTTGGATAAGAAAATATGTCTTAACCCTTTGACTGCCGAGCTTTTTCCTATAAAAGGATTACCTCCATTAGCGTAGGTCACCGGTGACCTACGTGGCGCCCAATGTGTTAAATAGGCGCTTGTTTTTAATCAGCTGCTTTCTTGTAATCCTGAGCTATAAGAACAATATGCATTCATAGGCAATCACGTCCCTTGATCCCGTTCGGGATGGACAGAAAGAACCTTGGAGATATAATATCTCCTAGGTCACTTTATAGCATAAATTTTTGGTGCCCTCATATGGAACATTGGTGACAGGTTACTAGCCTATCGCCCAATAGATTCCATTCACCCCTATTCCCTTAGTCGCCTCTTACGACTTGCTGGAAGGAACGAAAGCTAGTTAGCATTATTTTTACGTTCCATACCACCACGAGACAATTAATGAGCAATATGGTGGTTGTAATAGTAATTTACAAGGTCAAACTGTTTTGTCAAATTTAGTTCACATGCAGAGTGCATTACGATTTATGGTTTTTATAATAATATCGTAGTCCCCAACAACAGGTATAGCGTCACGCAAGGTACTTCAATTTATTTGTTCTTTAAACCGCTTCAGAAATTATATTTATAGTGATTAATATGTAAGAAAATATGTCATTCAAGTCTGTGAATTGATCAGAATGCTACCTACGTCTTATACTATAACTAGAGTACATACGTAAATATATTAAATAGTTATGAGTTATTTATAACAATAGTATATTAATCTAAGTAGCTTTAACCGCTGTGTATGTATGAGAAGGTCTATGTCAATGAAGCGAAAGTGCTTTGACAAGATCGAGACAAATTAGCATCCGTGTTCTCTGTCTACCCCTGTGAAGGAAAACCAGCGTACGTAAGAATGTATGAACTACTAGGTAACCAATTTCTAACAGCAAATAGATGAATTTCATTCTTTCTTGTTATGCCTACGCTTGCCAAGAATTCTTTCGAAAGCAAATGTAGGTGTCCCGTGATTTCTGCCGACCATGGGCGTGGTTCGACGTCAATAGTTCTGTTGCCAACAGTAAGTGATGGGCTGGTAAACAATTAGTGGTGCCATCTTGTGAGTGTTGATTGATTGTTTTAAATTTTGACATGATCTTGTAGACGGGTAAAGATCAAATTCCGTTTTTCGTGAACCTGGCTAAATGTGTAACTATTAGATAACACTGCTACGTAATATTTTTAAGGATGGATGATTATTATGCGGTTGTATTTATGAAGAAAATTTTGAGGGTAGTTTTTCTCTACCCTCCAAATTTTTGTTACGTATAGTTTGGTTGTTTACAAAACATGGTCGAAACATATTATAAATAAACGATTAAAACTTATCTAGCATAATTTTTAGATTATTATGAAACAAAGACTAATTTGTCATTTACCACTTGCCCCATAGTCATTTCCTACGAACACGTCTCTATAATAGAGAGCTAGTAATCTAAACCTAGCTAGCAAGAAACCTATCCTTATCTACATTATTTTTGTACAGTAAATACTAGCTTTGCAAATTAAATTGTTTTTCAAGTGTAACTAAACGAGTAACATTTATGAAGAAGTGAGAAATTTGTAACTGAGTAATCAATATTCTTGGATTGGACAAAAGAATGATGAAAGAAGACACTTATTACTATATGAGTTGTTTTTTGTCTATTTAGCTATACTTAACTATCGTAAACAATAGTCGTGACCGCATACTAACGCCAATTTTCATTCGATCATCGAAATTCAGCAATTGCAATTTATGATGGCGTGATTAAAGATGATGAATGGAAATCTATCTATCCCTTTAGATAACCCTCATTCCCTATAAACTGATATTGAACAATTACTAGCTACATAATTAGATAGGTAATGGTTATTTCCTGTATAAAAACAAACAAACGCATTCACGACCATTAACCCAAGCGGGGTAGTCAGTCAGTCAGCGGGGGAGGTTCAGGTTTCCATCTCCGCAATTGCGAAGGTAATATGGCAATTAAATCCCCATCTCGCATGTTGACCTATCTTAGTCCCCAACTAACACAGACCCATAGTTCATAAATAGAACGAATCTATGAGAAATGATCCTTCTGGGCCATTGGTTAACCAATCTACGATGAACCCTGTAGCTGAGAAATCTATACGTAACTATGGGTCTATTAATTTTGGTTGAGTTTCTTTAAACATAATGAGCTACATTTTCCTACCAATTGTAAGGGATGTGGGGTCAATGCGTATTGGTTCAACGTTTCGTTAAACTAATATAAGATGAACTCCAATTTCATACTGTTTATAAGTTACTTGGGTTCATTGTAAATTGGTTGCTTTAAAGGCTATTGTTACCTAAGCAATGGGTTCCCAACAATAAGCACATCCTGCAGACATCCCTTTGTTGTCTAATAAGATGATATTGAACCAGCTGCCGTGTTGTAAGAGACTACTAAGAGACTTGGTATGAAATGGTTGCATAAAATAGTCTACAGTTTTATATTAATAATAACTTATATTTGTCCCGTACTAGTCTAGGACATAAAAAGAATTAGCTAATGCTAACTAGCTTACGTTCTTCCTGTCATGTTGTAAGCGACTAAGGGTTTAGAGGTAAATAGAATCTATTAGGTAATGGGCTTACAACCTGTCACTAAAGTTCCATAGGAAATGACAACTCCAATATTTATGTTAAAAAGTTACTTAGAATATTATGTGTCTTCCAGGTATTTTACACCCCCAAAGGGAGTAAAGGACGTATATGTATGTATGAAATCGTACAGCAAAACTTTTTCTGTTTACACCTTTACCGGAGCTATAAACATGATATGTGTATGTAGACGCTTCAGTATGTACGAATAGGTACCATCCGACACCTTGCCGAGCATGTTTCTAAAACAAAAACTTTATGGTCGTGCAATACGATGGAATGGCAACTCGCGATAACACACGTCCTAGCACCAAATGAACTATCACGACTCTGTTACTACACGGGGTTAACAGACTTAGCTCATTAGTTGTACAGTATCTTGACCTATATATGTAAAAGTGAGGATAAACAATCAAAAAACCTGCCTATCCCTCTAGATTAAGCCTAAGTAGGAACTAAGGTAATCATTTAGTTTATGATTACCCGAAACGGATGATGGTCGTAAAGAGTATGAGTGTTTGAGTGAATCTGTAAGTAGAAGGATGCCAAGGTATCGCCAATTAACAACTAATGTAACCTACTCTACGTAACTGCAAAGTGTAGGAATTATATTTGATTGGTACATACTCGTACATAAATATTTCTTAATTTCATCCCTTTCGGGCTTAATAAAACCAAGGAGACATAAGATTTTCTCTGGCACTAACGAAAGTGCGAAGCTTGTAAATGTATTAATTATTAAATTCACAATAGATTGAAACGAAATGAAATGCTTAATTCAACATAAGGATCATAAAATCACTTATTGAAAGTAAAAACAAAATCATTTTCACATGAAAAATTGCCATTAAACTTAGTTAATGTTAAAAAATATAATTAATCTAATTAAACTATTGCTTGTCCCGTTACATTTAACTTAACCCTAATCCTTTAGTCGTCTTTTACGTTATATTGAAATGACTGACAGCTAATTAGCATTTTACATGCATAGGTAACATTGCAGATATATTATTTGGCACCTGAAGATCGAATTTTGGTGCATATAAATAGTCGGGGAAAGAACTAATTATGTATCGCCTTCGTCAAAGCTTGTTCCCTGTTCAAGTGACTAAAGTCAGGCAACAGGTCTTAATGAAGGCACGTTGCGTGTTCTAGACCGTATCTAGGACCCAATTGTCTTTGAATGGTGCATAAATTGACACGTGACTGAATGCAAAGTGCACTCGGTGAAGGTCGCCTACTGCAATGATAGTAGGCATGGGCTATGCAAGACTTTTATCGATAATTATATCGGTTACTCAGAACCTTTCGTGTCATGTCGGTTTTTCGGGACAAAACTGTCAGTGTAAGAGATTCAGAAATGATGTTAATGTTGGTTAGTCTACAGCCTAAGTCTAAAATACTCTAAAACCCCTTCACCCTTTCTCAACTGCCTTATTTATTTAAGTATAGCTGTAATAGTGGTATGTGACCCCATCGAAACAAAATTTCTATAGATAGTTATTTGTGGTTGTATACAGTCGCAGACCATTATTACCTTTTCTAAAAGAGGTAGGATTCCCCAACTATAGCAAATGTGAGTTGTGCATATAATCAGTTTTTTAACTTCAGAACTTTGTTCCCAATCCCGAAATATATGATAGATCCAATGCTGAATTGTTAGCTGCCATTACTGCTGAATAATAATTTATTTTATTCTATCGATACTCGATTGGCCCTTCCCTAGCCTGTCCCTAATTGCGCAGTGACTTGCAATAGAGACGACCTCAATAAGGGCTATTAGAATTTATTTGCCCCTAAATGAGCATTCTATAGTCCATACTGACCTGGCTTCAGTGGTAGAGTAGGTCGATATATTAATAATGTTCTTCGATTTTAATTTCTTTACCTATGCTATGTATGTATTTATCCATGTATAATAAGTATATTTTTTGAATATACGTTGACTAGTACCCTAACACGAATCCTAAATGTACTTAGCAAGGGACTAGTTCCATTGGTGTAATAGTGTCTTACAATATTATGTTATTTATAAATGATTGACCACCTGTGACGTAGAACTGGGTATATTTGATAAAAAAGGAATGGTAAACTCACATAATAACTCATCAGTCACAGTTAGCATAATAATTGGGTTATAATTTTCATAAATTTCTATCATATTTGCTATAATCTAAACGTGTTGTAAAGGTTTCTTGTTCTGTCCACACCTTCGACTTTTATAGGCGTGACGCGTGTGAAACGAGAAATGTTGGCAATATGTACTATCCGAAGTCCGAAGCGTTACGTAAATCCATATATCCGTTAGTTTATTAATAAAAGCAAAGCATCTTCAATTTTATTTAGAGCCACGGCATTGAAATACGTCCTATTTATTCGGTGTTACGTTTGTAAACCTATCAAAATGTTGGGATTGGCATTGTTTTAAAACGTATATGTTATATTACTCTCATCATTTTGCTTAACGAGGTGGATTAGAGTTCGTGTGTAGTTAAGATGCAGTAGCAATAATGATTAGTAAGTGATTTATGTGAGGAAGTGATTTATGGTGTCGTTTAACCCTTTTCTAACATAGTACTCCACGAAACAGTTGGGGATCCGTGTCGCCGTGCATGGACACTGACTATTGTCTATTCTGAAGAATAGGGAAATAAAACCCAACGTACGTTACGTATCTCGGGGCCTTTGTTCTTAGGGCAAATAGTACTAGGCGATAGGCTAGCTACTATCATCAATATTCCTAATCTAATATCTCGAATATTTGTGATAATTGGCAGATTGGACTAGTTTTTAATTTAAACCTAATCGTCTTTTAGAACAGGAAAATGCAACCATTTCGCATATTTAAGACCATAGTAGAATAATACAATTTTATAGTAACTATTTCAAACCACATCACAACCTCATCGAACCTCGGAGATATACTGATGTTCTATCTACCCTTGAAGGAATTAAAGAACTTGAATGTATATGTATTATGTAAGGTAACTGAGAAAAACTCTTGTTTTGGTGTATATTTTTGCGTGCAATTAGTGCCCAGATGGGCTCAAGGTTGTTAATACATCGCGTACTTTTCTCCTGAATTGGGACGGGTTATTTTTGTTCGAAACGATCAGCTTGTTATTGGTTATTAAGAGGTAAACATACACATTAACACACGTGGGATGTACTGTGCTGTTCGGGGTGAGGTAATAATAATATAGGACACTATTACAATTGAACTAGCCTTTATTAAGTACATTTAAAAGTAATCAATGTATATTTAAGAAATACTTATTATAAATACATAATATAGTAAGTAATATATTGTTTAGCGTGTGTTATTCTATAACTGATACTTGACATATAGATTTCTCTTAACCTAATGAACTTATACATATAAAAACAAACTTTTATACCCCTTATTACACAATGCTCCCTTTGTCACCTCCTACGACATCGCAAGAAGAGCGGCAGCTAGTTAGAATTCTATTTACGACCCATCTAACTCACTACTAATTCATATGCGTAGGAAATCAATAAAATAAATAATGCTTCGTCATTGTTGTTTGGCAAAAGTTAGAACTCATTTAACAATAGAAAGGGATTTTGTTTATAAAAACACAATATGATATAAATTAATACGACATTGTCCCGTGCTAGTCTGGAACGTTAAAAGAAAGCTAACTAACTGCCGTTCTTCCCGGCATGACGTAGGAGGCGACTAAGGGACTAGGGGTAAATTGAATGTAGTGAGCGATAGGCTAGCAACCTGTCACCAATGTTTCGTTATATTATCGCAACCCCAATATACATGCTAAACAGTACTATGCGATATCTTTGAGGTTCAGTCCACCCCGAAAGGGTTTTACGTTTTGATGCGATATTGAGACGAAAGATATAAATTTATTTACATAGAAACACGTGAAATGTATCACAAATGCTGACTATTAGCCTATTGCAAATACTAGACAGATTTCCTCACAATGTTTTCCCTAAGCGTGCAATAATCATTACTAGGTTATATCAACCTGTCTGCTACTTTGCTAAATGTCTTTCGGCTAAACGATGATAAGTGGTTAAGGTAAATATAAATTACGAATCTTGTCAAATCTTCACTGCACTGCACTGCACTGTATGTTGACTAGATTGAATAAAAAAATTTTACTTTTACGGATGCTTAAATAATGTGTTACTACACTAACAACAATAGATTAGGTTTTTATGTCGTATTGGGCTTTTTAATTTTTATTGCTTATTCCGCGGAATAGACAGGTTCACCATATTTTCTTTCATACTTTTTGAAGTACATACATGCATTGCTATGTGTCATTTCCGTGCATCCATATAAATGTTTCTTTGTTTAACAATGTACAAGTATGTAATATGGATGCGTGTGCTTGTTACATGCATTCTCGGTTTGCGTTTTGGCACAGAATTGGAGCAGTGAGAGTGAAATGCGTATTCTTAGAAGGGTCATTGTTCATGTTTGAACATTTCCCTTTTGGGCTATATATATAATTAAGCAGAAAATATACATACCCCGATCCCGACAAGTCTCTCTTACTTCACTCACGCCCATTAACCCTCTCATACGTGCTCTTCTGATCTTTACACGACGTAATAATAAAGAATTTCAGAATACAGAATTTTGTAAAAGTCACTAAATTAATAGATGTATAGATTAATAGATCACGAAAGGGTAATAGATTAATAGATCACGAAAGGGCTTGTTATACTGTGTTATATTAGTGATTGAGACAGATTGGGCTAAACAAAAGAATTGGCTAAGTTAGAGAATGTTTCGACTTATTGCATCTAGTTACGAAATTCAAGAAAATGGACTACCAACTTGCTATGCATATTCCATACTCATGTCATCATGTATCTACGCCTTTTGGGCTGGACTGAGGCAATCAGGAGAATAATTATGATTACGTTTATAAAAAATATTTAGTATTTATCTCAAAGTTTTTTAGTCGTTTCCTAGCCAAGATCAACCATGACAGCTAGTTATGCTATTCAAACCCCAGATTAGCACGGAATGATGTATATTAGTAAATTGAGACATTGACACATCCTTGAACATTCTTTAACATGTAAACAAACATTATTGCCAGCTGTTAATGACGTGGACAAAAAATATAATTGCGAAATATTTGTTCTCATTTGTATTGATTCTTATATCTTTGGTATTGGTCAGTATATACATATATTTCAAAAGGTATCCAAATAAATATAACAATGTACAGATGATTATGTGTAGGAAAATCTATACACATAATCATCAGCCTGTCGGAATCCACTGTTGGACATAGACCTCCCCCAAATGACGCCATTTTTTCCTGTCAGTAGCCGTCGCATCCATTCGACGCCGTATCATACATATTTTCATTCTATGCATTCAAAACTTTGCGTTATCATCCCCACGTTTGTGCAAAGTGATTTATGGCCATAACAAACCCAATTCATTACGTAGAATCTACCGTAATATGTAGATGGTATTCTATGTCAGTATGTCTAAACGCTATATTTTTCTATCCTCCAGATTTGGACTACTTATAATGTTGCTACCGATGTTTGACATTTCATTAGTTAATAGTACGTTTTAAAGTCTATATAAACGATCAAAAACTTTGGGAAACCTACCCCCTCAATTAAATATTATTTCAAAGATTTGTGACTGATCAAAATCTAAGTAAGTTCTTATCCATCCGTCCGGGGAATGTGAGATTGATTATATGGATGTGTAGTTCTAATTAGCAACACGTGAGTTGCACGCAATGATGTAACACAGCCAATTGAGGCAGGCAGATATACGATATAATTATTTGTTATATACGCGTTATTCAATAGTAAAACTAATAAATGTAATTAATGTTACATACGTGCAAACAATGTGCGCACACAATTCAAATAAATGGATATTATAACTCTATGACGTAGGATATATCCCTCTATAAAAAAAATCTAGAAATCTTAGTTTTCTCCTAGCTTTCTAAGTAGACTATCAACTCATAAATTTTTATTTATGTCCCTGAATAACGTGAGTTTTTACGTAAAGTTTGGTGGGTTTATAGTTACCTAAACTATATTCAATGATCTTTAAGTATATTAACTTTAACCTCTAAAATATAATTATAGTTAGAACTGCAGTTTCCGATATTTGGTGAAAGTTACCCATTTACGTTTTGACAAAAAAGTATCCTTTACCTCCCCAAATCGCGTTTTAAGATGCATTAAGCAGAAAGGCAGCTAGTTTCGTTCAGTTTTCTTCAGCTGAGCAGTGTTTTCGTGTATTCGCAGAGATAATGAAGCGTAGACTTTGCGCCTCCCAAAATAACCAGGGCCGAGTTTCACCGTTGAAGGGCGACCGGCGTTTTTCTAACCGCGGTTTATTTTGATCGATTTTGCGTGGCGGACAAACAAGAAAAATATTTTGTAAATAACATTACATATACATTAAGACTAATTTTGCGTGGGGTAGACACTGAGATGTGTACGAGTTCCATGTTGAGTAGTCATTTTTATGGTTAAATTGAACTGTTTTGAGCAGATTTAAAAATCTTAAATATAAGTAAGTATCTAAGTCACAGCGTAGGTACAGGCGATGACTATTGTCTGTTACTAGGGTGTCCTTATGATGTTTTCACTCGCCGTACATAGAAGTGATGTCTTTATTTAATTATAAATAAATTTAAGTTATAAAACTTTCAAAATTAGGTACGAGTATCAATGATTTTGAGAAGTGTTAGAATTTATTTTAGGTTGCATGCCATTCTCATGATCTTTTGCGTATAAATGTTGATATTGTCATAGTATGTGTCATCTCGAACCTAACCTCTCTTTGTCCTGTTTAACAAAGATATTTAGTCTTGTCTTTGTACGAATCATCTGGGGTTGCAGTACTATATTAAGAGTAGGTAAATTATCCCAAACACTTGCACTTATTATGATTTTGGTATAGTTTGCTGCTCAGAAAAATGAATAAAATGATACCCAGCAAAGTAATAATGACTTAACTACCTCTATTCTTTCGTGTTTAGAACGATTATCTGTCCACCTCTAACAATCTTCCATTTTCAAACTCAAACTACAAGCTATTCAATAGATAAAATCTTTCTTAGCACGGTATGTATCTTTTAATCCCGTATGCGCTACGCTTATATTAACTGTGAATGAAGTAAATCTCCGAATCCATACCCATCCTAGTTGAACGGACCCAAGCTAATCGGTTCTATTACAGAATACCTATACCATTTATGCCATAAGCCACTAAAAGCCCCAACAGACCTTGGGCCACCCCTCTCGGGTCAAGGGCGGAGCACCCTTCTATTGCGACACACTTTCCCTAATCACATTTGGAGCCCCAGATTTCAAGTGATTTCGTCATGCCATCTATTGGTGATTTCGGGAATTAGAGTGGATAATATTGGTTGGTTGATTGATATGTATTGGTAGTGTGTATAGGAAGTGTCGGTTTATGTTTGGTAGGATAGGCAGTGATTATGGACCTATATATACATATGTACTTACAAATTACAGTCAAATGTTATCGCTATCGAAAATAAGACTTTTTTGGAATATTACTTTATATTATTTATTCGATAAAGGTATTTGAAATGTAACCTTTCTTGTATTTTTCACACATCATACGTGTTATTTATTGATCGGACGACCGTATAACATATCTAAGTCGATAAGCTAACAACCTTTCACCAATATTTCATAGTAATACCATCAGAACCCAGTATAGTAATTCTAAAACAAAATTATTAACATATGTTTTCAAGCTTCTATATGGGGTATATAGAAAAGAACTAAAATACTGGCAACTCTATTCATCATAACCCAGCATTATAATGCTAAAACAAAATCAACAAGTTTATATTATAGCTTCTATCCACCCCAAAAGGACTAAAATACCGGAAATATCTCTATGTAAATAAAATTTATCTCCCGCAAACAAATATAGGTCATAGTTTGGTAGCTATCAGCGTGCGTTAATGACTTTCAAACGATTTCCGATCTGGAGGTACGCCGATCGATTCCCGGCTAAATATAGGGTAATTACTGTTCCCACACTGTCAATGGTAAAGGGAAACCTTGATAAGTGCCATTTATTATTTATTCTGACATGTGCTGGTCGGGGATTCTGTAGATAGTGCCTTTGGTAATAATTTCTTTCAATATTTCATTGATCATAAAGAGAGAAGAAACAAATAGACAATTAAAAGGTATTGAAACGTTTATTAGACAGTGAAATCAACTAAATTCCGCTTGAGCATGTACCAATGGAAATGAAGTTTAATGAATTTCTATGTACATTTTCGTAATAAAAATACATTTACGAAATGCATCGAATATTACTGTGAGGGAAACCTCGTGAGGAAACCTACCTGGATACCGAAAAGGTAATAGTTAGTGCTTGTAAATGGCGACATGGCTGACCACCTGTCACATTGAGTACTGACTATCTGGGCAACACGTGGGTTTGAGGTGGCCATAGAATTACTACCTGCGCAATTGCAGATGGAAACCTCAAGGATTAATGATCGTGAACGCGTTTGTCTTTTTTGTGAAATCTATTGGATAATGCGCAAGAAATATATCACCAATATTCCATATCATTATCATCGCAGTTCCTATAGTATTCCTAACGGTAACCAAGGAGATATGTATATAAGGACGTGAGTGTATGAACCTATATGTAATCCATTGCGCACTTTAGCCTGTGATTAGGTAATGTTTGCGAAAGTCACCCGCCAGTAGATTAGCGAGAAGCCGTAGATGTGCATTACCTCATCAGTAGGTGTGTCGTGACGTCAATGTGGCGACTGCAACTAGTTTAGGGGTAGACAGGGCAATAGAATAGTTTAGCACGTCCCTATAAACATTCACGTCATTTTGATCACATTTTATACATTTTACATATACAATCACGTCGTTTGTTCCCTTTCGGAGTGGACAGAACCTTGGAATGAAAACAACTCCTTGGTATTAGCATGTATATTCGGGCTTTGATGTCATATGGAATATTGGTGACAGTTTGCTAGCCTATCACTCAATAGATTCCTTATACCGCTAGTCGCCTCCAAAGACATGCCGGGAAAAACGGCAGCTAGTTAGCATTCATTTCACGCCCCAGACTAGCACGGGACTTTTTTGAGGACTTCTGTGGTATTAGCGATTGACCATAGAATAAGTCTGATGACAAGAAAGACATCTATTTTTCATTCTATTTACGTCCCTAACTAGCAGGAAACTACATTTCATAGAGCTATAGTTTATAACGTATACATATGTATTGAAACTCACATCAATATACAATAACAAGCTTCTACCCCCTTCAAGATAAACGTCCATCAAATTTAACTAAGCAATGTTGACATAGGCAATCGAACCCGGCACCTCAGGATGGCCAGTCCATCGCACCACGATGTTCGTCAATTAATTATCATTGATTACAATCCGTTTGACCCCCCCTTTGTTTGGGGGTCAATGCATGCAATGGGGCCGTTACCAGTATTTACCGGGGTACTGAACGAGTAATACGAAAAAAGAGTAAAAGAAATAAAGCTGTGAATATAATATGTTTTACATTAAGTACGTAGTTTACAGTCGCTAACGGTGAGGGAAAAGATCGTGAGGGGAGCTGCCTGTCTCTAGGGATAGGTGCCTGTGCCTGTATACGACGAAACGGTTCACTACCTATCTCGTTGTGCTTTGAGTGGCTTCGAGTGACCCATACCTAAATTTCGGAAATAGGCACTTAAGCCTCTGACTACCCCGCTACAAAAAAGGGAGTGTGTATACACAAGTCCTGAAGCGTATGTATGTATATTGCTCTTGTGAATCTGGTACCTAGAAAAGTTGTAACTAGCTGACTTTCGTCCTAGGCTATCGTTGAATCAAGGGCTAAGAGTAAATAAAGTTTATTGAGCCATGGACTAGTAACTTGTCACTAATACTACTCTATATTAAAGTCTTCACAATCCTTATGGTTATGCTAAAGGTGATCGAGTAGATAAAAAGGTAGAAGAGGTTCTATCCAATACGAAATGAGTGAAAGAACTTAGTATATGTTTTGCTTTAGTTTAAGCAAAACATATACTAAGTTCTTTCACTAGGATAATTCATAGTCGAACTAGTCTATCAATTCTATAGGATCTTAGTTGTAGAGTCTTACATCTTAGTTGAAACCATATCGTTAAATCTACTCGTTACTCCATACAGAAAGAAAGACAGATAGATAGCATTCCATTGACGTCCCTAACGCGGAATAAGTTAATGTATGATCAAAGTCGTAAAAACTTAAATATTCAAGTTGACATGTCCGCAAGTAGTATTAAAGTAGGTACTTGCATAGTAATAGGTATTAGTTAATTAGCAATTGCTCCAAAGTCTATTTTCCTAGGTTTTCCTGCTGAATGCTAACTAGCCTATCTTTTGTAAGAAGCGGTTTAATGCGATGGGCTAACGACTTGTCACGTATATTCTTAACTAATTCCATCAAAACCCTGATAGTGTATATCAAAAACAACTGAGGAGATTAATTCTTGTCTTCAAGGTTCTGTCCACCCTGAAAAGGGTTGTCGTAATATATATAAAGTTTATTAACTTAAGTATTAGAAGATTCGATCAATCAAAGTCATAGTTCACGACAAAAATACTCGATAGAGTGTACACTGTACACAATATTAGTGATTATTTATTAGTATTTAGATTATTCAAACGTAATTTACAAGTTAACTATAGATGGAAAATAGAATATCAAGCACATTCATTTTATGTTACAATAAATTTTTGACATTTTCATAATTGAAAAAAGCTGATAGTTACATACCCTGAGGTTCTTTTTACCTTTTAGGGGATTAAAGGTGTATAGGTTTTAATATGTTTGTTTATTTGTCATATTATGTCTTATTGTAATATATAAAAATAGATAAACTATAAAAGTGTTTCGTAAAAGCTTAGACAAATTATCGTTTGTGTAAATGTTTTCTAATTGTCACTAACGATATTTAGAATATATAAGGCTTCAGTGATCTACAGTTTACCCTGTAGAACTTACGAGAGTTTACACACCATGAAAACTTATATGCAACCAATTAATCGTTTATTGCTTCGTGATTTTAAATACTCGCGAACGATAACAAATCAAATTATCAACAATTTTTTACATTTTTTTTTTCTTCATTTCCACAACAAAGCAAAAAAAACTCACCGAAACAATAGGTGTAAAGTCCTTTCCCTTTCAAATGTGATCGTTGCACAGATACAAACACATGCACATGCTATTGAGTTACGTGTAAAGGCAATTAAATGCGTGCGTCCCGCCCGGCAGACAGCGGGCGACTAAATACAGTGCGCGGTTTGTTGCCAAAAAGTTCGCACTTGTGTCCCGCCGAGTTTTCTTTCTCTATGGTTTTAGGTGAGTTATTTTCAGTTTTAATTTCACTGGGACTTGGAAATAGTGATCAGCTGTCTTCGTCCCTTGTAAAAGGTGACTTAGGTTTATAAGATCGAGTGTAGATACTAATATTCTTAAAATTCTAACATCTTTGACCTCAGGTTCTCAATATTTTATGCCATTCATCCCTTCAAGGATTTGGGATAGGAAAATGTTTGTTAGATTTTTCGTCTACTCTTCTGCTTAACTGCATCTTGCTATAAGATCTGTAAGGAACTTGACCATCTACCTTTCTTTCTTACTTTTCATAACCACTTAACTATTCTAAATAAAACCAACTAAATATATTATGGGGGTGCTATTATTCATTACTTTGCATAAGTGCTGAAGTCACCTCAACCTCGGTTTTTAAGCTAATATTGTCTCTAGGGTGGATAATCCAAGGTCCTGTCCACCTAATCACGGATTAAAAGCGTGTGTGTGTTTTTGACACACAATATGTTACGGGTGTGACCTTAGGTGTTTATTTTTAGATTGCAATTTCTTAGATATTGTTTTTTTAACATATTTGTTTTCGGTTGTCCTCGGTATTGTAATGTACGTACATATTTTATGTGTATCGGTTGTAGTATAGTATTAGTCTGGTACGTAAACATTTGCTTATTAATATATATGTTTAATAAATTATGTATTTATAAATACAGGAACATGATTTATGTCAAAGACAAACGCATTCACGACCATTAACCCTTGCGGGGTAGTCAGAGGTTCAGGTTTCCATCTCCGCAATTGCGAAGGTAGTAATTCTATGGATGGACTTTATAGTACTCCAATTTATGAACATTTGCATACACGCACACATACCTCTGCATCAGCTTCGGGGTGGACAGAACTATAGATACATAGATAGAGATATGTACTAAGATAGGGACCGGGGAAATTCCCTCACAGCATAACTATCATGGTAATAAATATGGAAAACCGGAATAAGTGAAATTTTCCTTGTCATATAACTATCGGAATATCCCAATCTATCGGTCATATAATATGGAATATCGGTGCAAAATTTCAAACATATCAAATCGCCCAATTTATTCTATTCACCCCTAATCCCTTAGTCGCCTCCTACAACAACAATAAGAAGAAAAACAGCAAGAAAGACAGCTACTTCATTCTATTTACGTCTTTTAATGCATTTGTATACTTTAACGTACGTATTGTCGTTTTACATACATAGTTTGAAATGATGCGATTTTACGATGTAGTCTGGATGCGATGACGTCATAGCACATTCTTGTGAATAGACGAGATACGACCTTGGCCAGACCCTTGGGCTATATATTTGACATATGTGTGTCATTGCGACCGGTATTCTTTAAGAGGTAGATGGAAATTATTGAAATATAAATTGCAATATACATAAAGAAAGAAAGAAAAGAAAGAAAACACTTTATTCACTGCACCACAACTACACAAATTACATCAAACACACAAACAATAAACATCAAAAATGAAAACCATTGATGCAGTGAAAAGGTACATACTCTTGATCTTGATATATCTCTTGCGTCACTCACACCCATTAATCTTCTCATACATGTTCTTCTGTTCTTCACAGCACGTACACCCGCCTTGAGAAGAATGTCTCAAATTTGCAATATATCTACTTATCAGATGGGGCTTGGCCCTGTATCAGTGGGCACAGGGTTCGAATCCCGCTTGAGCATATACCAATGGAAATGAAGTCTAATGAATTTCTGTACATTTTCGTAATAAAAACACATTTACGAAATGCGTTGAATACTACGGTGAGGGAAAAAATCGTGAGGAACCTACCTGTTCGCCGTAAATGGCGACATGCCTTACCACCTATCACATTGAGTACTGACTATCTGGTCAACCCGTGGGTTCGAGGTGGCCATAGATTAATACCTTCGCAATTTCGGGGATGGACACCTGAACCTCTGACTACCCCGCAAAGGTTAATGGTCGTGAACGCGTTTATTTGTTGTTTTTTTGTTTGTAATGTGTTGGTCAATAAGGTAGCAACCTGTCATCAATATTCAATGAGATCATCGCAATCTTGATAGTCTCAAATGTAACTGAGGATTTATGCCCACGATTCTGTACACCTAAAAGGAATACATAGACGTGCTTGTACACTATTTTATGGTGAACTATATAACGTCGCGCATACGGTGGTCAATGGCACTTCTAATATCACCCTTAGTCACCTATAGTCCGTCATACGTATTTCTAATGACAAAATATAAAATAAGTTTAAAGTATTTAAAAGAACATCCATTAATACGAAAATGTACACCAACAATATTGAATTGTACACCAAAATAATACAGTTTCATCTCAAACCTAAGTTTAGCTGTACTCGCGTAAATTTCAGTATTTCGGATGTGTATTTAATTAACTATTTTCCTTATAAAAGTACATCGGGATGCAAATCTCAGCCTACCCCTTTAAACCAGAGCTGTGTATTTAGTAGAATAGCTTGTTCAATCCGTGATAGATTAGCTATTCGCGTTGACCTTAAATACTTAATAATAACTGTCGCGTTGCTCCGTTTTTTCGACACTTTTTTTTCATTGAACTTCGTCCATCTTTGTATTTCCGTAACCGCCCACTCACAACGCCAATAAACACATATTGTTTCAAGGATTTCTTCCCCAATATCTTGGACAGATATACAATAAACATTCACGACTATTAGCCCTTGTGGGGCAGTTTGAAGTTCGCGTTTCCATCTCGGCAATTGCGGAGTTAGTTATTCTAAGACCACCTAGAAGCCACGTGTTAACCAGTTTACAAGCACTGATCGTTACCTGTTCCTAAGAATACTGCAAAATTATATACCTTTTTAGAGTGGACAGAACTTTGGAGTCATATATCCTCGGTCATTAATGATGACCTCCGTGGCGCGATTGGTTAACCACCTGAACGCTAATCGTGAGGTCCCGGGTTCGATTCCCGGCGGAGGCAGAGTTAAGAACCACCCTTTTATTCTGCTTTCCAGTCTGATCGTTGATTATATATGTATTTATGTATGTAATATTATGTATTTCTTAAATATACGTTGACTAGTACTCTTAACACAAGTCTTAAATGAACTTAGTGTAATAGAGTCCTAAACCTTATTATTATCATTACAAGAAATAATTAGTTTCTGTGGATTCGCCATTTTGTCTCGCTTTATACTAATGCCAAATGAAAATTAGGCTTAACTACCCCAAAAGGGTTAATAGTCGTAAAGCATAGGTATGTGAGATTATTTCTAATTACCAACCTTAATTATGTTTCTACTATTACATTGTTTCAATGAAGGCAATTGAAACATTCCATGCCTTTCAATTAAATAAGGATTAATATCAATGGATCGGTGTCATTGAAATTGAATTGATTAAATAATAATAAGTATCACATTGGGTGCTGTCTATCTAGTGAAACGCGGGCTTCGAATAACCCATACTCATGCCTTCGAACCTTCGGATATGGGTACTAAAGCCTCTGACTACCCGGCCACAATAAAAAGGGACTGTGTATGCACAATAATATGTATAATAATAATAATGTATAATAATTACTAGTGCCGCGCTCCGGTTTTGCACGGGTATAAAATATATACCCTACTCCACTATTTCATGGATGTTATTATACATATAAACCTTTCGCTTGAATCACTCTATCTATAAAAACCCGTATCAAAATCCGTTGCGTACTTTCAAAGACTTAAGCATACAAAGGGACATAGGGACAAAGAAAGCGACTTTGTTTTATACTATGTAGTGATACACAGCGTATGTATGTATGTAATAATATGGATAAATGTCTCTTGATGATCTGGGAGTTAATAAATGTGTAACTAGTTGCATGTCATTATAGAAATGTAATCTATTGACCAATAGGCTAGCTATCTGGGACCCAAGTCTACTAATGCATTTTAGCACAATCTTAGTTGAATATCACTTCAGTAATAGTGTAAAGTTGGTAGTGGTTTGCAAAAGCTTAGTGGACTTGAGCCTCTGTTCTGAATATTCCATTTTGATTCCATCTTTAAAGGTGACCAAGGGAAATGGGTTTCCAAGATTCTGTCCATCTTGAAATGGATAGATACGGCTCAGTATATAAATTTAAACGATACGTATTACTTAAATTTGACACTATATATAACTTACAACCTATAAAAAAGAAACTTCTCGTTCAATAAATATTTAATGTCTAACCTTTAAATAACTTCCAGTAGCCAAAAACTAACCATGATGGTTACTTCGTATTTCTGACTACCATAAATAGCGTTACAGTCGTGACGTAACTACGGAATATTACTTCTATATGGCACGTGTTGAACATCTTGTTGAATTTAATTGCAATAATTATGATTGATAAACTCTTTTCCATTTTAAAGGTTATCTTACACTGTGGGTCACTTTCGCAAGTGATTTACGTATGTGCTTTAGGGAAGCGGGGATTCCAACACTATAGCAAGCTGTAGGAGGCGACTAAGGGATAAGGGGGTTAAGGAATGTACTGGGCGACGGGCTAGCACTATATCAAGTTGAAAGAGAGTTGAGTGATTTGCGTGGGTTGAATATATTAGGCGATAGGCTAGCTATAATAAGGGATTTATTGGTCGATAATATAGCAAGCTGTCTCTAATATACTATATTAATGCTTTCACGAAGCCAATAGATATTCTTAAGATGACCAAAAATATGTCACAGACGTTCTGGCCACAATAAAAGTGATAGAAAAACTTCACAATATGTATGTATGTAGTATACAGCAAATTGCAATTTGTTTTTTGTACGACAAATTCGAAAGACTGTTATATTCTTTGGATCTAGTGACACTATCTGTTCGAATACCGTCAGTGCTTGTTAATGGCGACACGGCTTACCACCTGTCACATTGAGTACTGACTATGTGATCAACACGTGGGTTCAGATGGCCATAGAATTAATTCCTTCGCAATTGCAGAGATGGAGATGCGACCCTGACTACCTCGCAATAGTTTAACAGTGTTTCAAAGGGATGTGTGTGTATTAGTGCCCTGTTGATAAGAAAGACAGCTAGTTTTATTCAAGTCTGCTCACATGTATAGTGGTGCGAAGTACTAGCAATGCTAATTGGTGGCAATTCCTATTTGACATCCCGTTGACCTGTCGTGCGTCATTACCGCAGTGCGAATTAAAATGTGACTATTGTTGAACTGTACCGGTGACCCGCGGTTCAGGGTTCGATTTCTAACGGGACACTGGATTTGGAACGGTAGGAATGGAACCCTCAACTAGGTAACTGACTAACTTTTGGTTAGATTACAATGACTTCTTCTGAACGACCATTAATTCTTTCTGTATTTAATATCTTGAAGCACATTTATTTATATACCGTAATATTTACCATTCATGTTTTCGAAGTAGTAAGAGTTTGAGTGACCGCTCTGCCATCGTTGTATCTGCGAAGGTTTTGGTCGAAACCCTCGTTTCCTCAGATAGATAGCTTTCAAAGTGATTGGTGTAGTGTGTCTATATTTGACATGACGTTAGTCTACCTATCCCTTTTGATAGATGACAATCAGTATCTCTAAATGTGTCGACTCACCATCTGTCCTATATAGGACTGGCTATATAGGGAAACGCGGACATTCGTAGATACAATGGCAATTATTCAATTCTTACTCTGTATTGAAACAAAATACGTATACTTACCTTATTTCACGAGAAATATCTTTCGTAACTAGTACACTAATGTTAAATTAAAATAATTTGACTTTGAAAATCACTGGTGCTCATTGAACCTGGATCCTCTATCTCTATTTATTTCTCCATAAATCTCTTATAACTACACATGCTTATCTTAAATCTTGTATTATTCCAGAGGGTCCTCGAATGTGGGCGAGCGTGGCCTTCGTGGCCGTGCTCATCGTGATCGGCCTGCCTCTCTGGTGGAAGACCACGGAAGTTTACAGGTTGGTACTCCTCATATATACAATCCCTAATAATCCATTTAAATACTGTCACCGGATGATGATAATGATCGTCAGGTTCGCGTGTCCAACTCCGCAATTGCAGAGTTAGTGATTTTCTGGCCACCCCGAACCCACACGTTAACCAGATAGTGTGCATTAATTGTGTCAGGTGGTAAAACGTGTCGCTACTATAACTGACTTGCATGTTCCGAGGCAAATTTCTCACAATGTTAATAGAACAGATAGATCCTCACAAATGTATATAGAAGGGCAGAAAACATCATTTCCACGGATTCAGAGTCAAGGTCCCGATGACTGAACTTCCAAACCAAAAACCAAAAAAAGGTGTTAGTTAGAACGGTGTAGTACAGTGGTTAGGGTCCTCTTCCTCACCATACCTTCTGTCACCTTGAAAATCATCCAGGGTGACATTCCTCCTTCAAACTCAGTGCTACGAAGTGCTAGCATGCAACTCCACGTGCCAAGAAAAGTGTTGTGCGCGTGACTGATAACCCTTGACACCGATCCGTAAGACGATCTGCACGGATTAAGAGGTGATGGCCTGACAACCGATATGGGATGGGAAGTGTGTTATGCAATGTTATTTTGGGTGTTTAGTAAAGGTACAAAATGGTAATCAAAGATTCAGTACCCATTAGCAACTGAGCGTTATGATGGTCAAAGCTAACAAGGTGGGAAGACGACCTGCGCAGGTTGACCGGCATTGAATGGATGCGGACGGCCGCTCACAGGGAGAACTGGCGTCATTTGGGGGAGGCCTATGTCCAACAATGGATTCAGACAGGCTGATGTTGATGAAGGCTACGCGAATCCACTTACATAATGAATCAGTATCTATCTAATGTGGCTGGTGGTAAATGATGTTGCGGCATAGATATTTTATATGTACATACATATGTATAGTATCATATAGATAGGCAATAATAAAATAAATACTATATAAATACGAATACTACGGTGCGGGACAACATCGTGAGGAAACCTAGCTGTTCCCTGAACAGCTGATAATAGTTAGTGCTTGTAAATGGCGACATGGCTTAGCACCTGTCACATTGAGTACTAACTATCTGGTCAACACGTGGGTTCGAGGTGGCCATAGAATTACTACCTTCGCAATTGCTGAGATAGACACCTGAACCTCTGACTACCCCGCAAGGGTTAATGGTCGTGAACGCGTTTGTCTTTATAATATTTTGATTTCTGTTAAGTATTTATTTTTCTACGACCTTTAATTGTAAGGAAATATAAGAAAGTATGTAGGAATGTAACAATGCACAATGAAATAGTTTTGATTGTATAAAATAACAAATAGTTTAAAATGTGTGAATTGTAAATATACCAAGAAAGAATTATATGCTATCTACAACATACATATCTAGTATATATAATTTTCCTAAAAGCCAATATTTTATTTTAACTTTCAACGTGTTATTGAAATACATTCCATAAATTATAAAGGGTTATTATTTTTGTAGACAGATACGCTATTTACATGTATATTTACAAAATACACTTTCTTCGTGAAAAAACATCTTCATATAAAAATAATAATATTATCAGTAACTATACATCTATAAATTCAATGAAATGATAATTATTTTATATGACGTTGTAAATGTACCCATAATTGAAAGAAAATCACCATTTAAGAACCAACGCCTGCCGCTACATCCCTAACGGGATAGGCAAAGACTATCGATTCCCACCTAGAACGTTCCTGAAAAACCTCTTGCTTCACTCACACCCATTAACCTTCTCATACATGTTCTTCTGTTCTTCACGTACACCCTTAAACTAAGTATATTTATTCAACGTTTCTTTAATGCTAATTTTCAGGGTAACGTTACCATATGATGAAATATCAGCGCTGAAATCCATAGACAGCGTAGCTGGGTCCCATGTGACGGTGCTGATGGAAAATGGTGCTGATGCTGTAGAGAAATCCCTCAAGGAATATGCCCAGCGGAACTCTGGTTGGTCCCTTTTTACCTTTAGGGGTGGGCAGTGGGTTGGAAAATAATACGAGTATCGTTTTGTGATAGGATGAATATGGAATATTAATGAAGGTTGATAGTTCATCGCCTGGACTCTATATTACACCACGTATGGGAAATAATTTAAGCCTCTTGTCGCTATTGGGAAAATAAAAATCCCCGTATTAACTGATTCGAAAAAACTTTCGTGCAGTACTCAGATTCATTATTATTCTAATAGAATTTCTTCCATTAGTCATTCTACGAAGCGATAACGGCCTTAAAAAGAAAAGTCTATTAAGTATGTATGTAAATTAAACGATCTCTTCATATCCTTTTTCAGCACATAATGTGAACGTACATACACATCACGTCTGATTCCCTTTAGAGGGGTAGACAGAGAACACGGATCTCCATCTATCCCGATCCTAAGAAACCACTTTCGCTTCATTGACACTCATACACCTCTTCATACACACTCGTATGTTAGTTAAAATAATTAAATTTCCAGATATAATAAACCTATCAATAACAACCCAGTCCCTGCCTTCTAAATTCAAATCAGCGTCCAGTTTAGAGGAAGCCCTAGGTATTGCAAGACAAACCCTAGATTTGGAGAAGCAAAATCACCTGTACGTGGTGCAATGGGACAAATCACCCAAACAAGTTTTGGTCACCAATGAAAGATTGGTGTTTTTCAAAGGGAATGCTGGTGAGTCAATTATCGTGTATATGTACAGTCAAAGTGCAGTCCCAGTAACTTTTTATAAGGTTTAAGTTTATAAGAACAAAAGACAATATTTTTCATTTCGAAGCACGCGAACGTATAGTGGCCAAAAAAATGCATGCATAGTGGCGCAATTTGAAAATGTAAAATATTGTTTTTTCTTCTTAGAAACTTAAACCTTATAAAAAGTTACTGGGACTGTACTTTTAGCGCTGACTGTACATATTTGAGAGGGTACTTAGCTAAAGGATTAGCCAGCTAAATATAAAAAGGATTATGTAGCTAAATATAAACCTCTATGTGTAGGATGCATCACCTGTCATGCTAGAACTATATGGTGAAACGTGTGCTTTGAATATACATAACTTTCGACGGTGATTACTCAAAATGATTACTCAAAACTTGTGCTGGTTTATACCTACCCAGAATCCGATAAATTCTTGACAATGGTTCTACACTGAAATTAAAAGGTATCCTCCTAAGAATTCTGCAGGGACATGATCGTGATGATTTTGATTGAACTAACTACCCAACCTGTTGTGTATGTAATGACGGCGAAAGGTTTTTCAGAACTGTTTATTCTAACCATATTCAGTCTTTTATAAAAGTACTAGCGACCCGCTCCGGCTGCGCACGGGTATAAAATATATAGCCTACTCTACTATTTAATGGATGTTTTTATACATATAAACCTTCCTTTTGAATCATTCTATCTATTAAAAAAACCGCATCAAATTCCGTTGCGTAGTTTCAAATATTTAAGCATACAAAGGGACATAGGGACAAAGAAAGCGACTTTGTTTTATACTATGTAGTGATTTTATACTATGTACTGATTCAAAACAACATGACTTAGGCGTAGCGTGTTAAGCCACGGTATTAATACAAATATTCCTCTACATCTAATTTCCAGCCACTCCAACCTTAACCAAAGTCCTAGACGAATGGGTGTACCAAACCCAGGTACTGCGCGGTGCGGAGGCCGAGCGAGCCATGGACGCGGCGCGCCGGGTTCGATTCCCGCCCTGGTCACATTACCAGATCATCCTGTCGGTGGTACATCCCACTCCTAAGGAGGTGGAACTGGATGTCGATGCTCAGGAATTGGTTGAAGGTTGGTTGAAGTCACAGTTTAGATTAGTTTGTGGTGCCCGGTTTATAAAAACCGTAGCCGCGTTGTAATTTTGTAACATTTGTATATGTATTTTTTTAATTCTTTGCTTAGTATGGGACGTAAAAATAATGCAAACTAGCTGCCGTTCCTCCCGGCATCTCGTAGCATGCGACTAAAGTATTAGGTGTAAATGAAACCAATTGGGCGATGGGCTAGCATGTAACATCCCATCGAATGAATATTATGCTAAAATGACCTAGGAGACACTGTTATCTTGTCTCCGAGGTCCTAAATGAAGATGTAATTTTTCCGTATGTAATGTCTTTATAATGTACTTCTATTAACTTTCTCGAGGTTTCTTAGAGTAGAACTTATACCAACTTAGCAATGACGCTCGTGTTGATACATTTCAGATTACGTAGGTACTTTTGCGGATGGTTTGCGACAGCTTCATAACTTCACGCTTAAATCCCAGTGGCTGCATCTAGTGAAGTTCGAGTTTAAACCTTCTAAGGTAAGTGGAAATAGATATGACATTTAATAAAACAGTACTACAGAAAGTAAAGTTATTATGTGTAAAGCATTAAAAAACATACGCTTTACGACTTGTGCATACCCAGTCCCTTTTTGTATTGTGCCGTATACCGAGAGAGGTTTTAGTGTCCGTCTCCGAAATTTCGAAGACATGTAAGGTGTCACCCAAAGCCCGCGTTTCACTAGATAGACAGCGCCTCACATGATACATATTCAACCATAACGCCGTATACAGAGGTCCGAGGGTTAGGCACTTTTCCTCACGATGTTTTCCCTCACCGTTAGCGACTGAAATTATTTACGTACATCTAAAACCATTTTTAAATTTCATTCATTGGTACGTGCCAGAGAGCTGCGATTCCTAGGACCTCTAAATAAGAAGTCTTGCTCGCTTAGCTAAAGCCATATAATTATGTAAACAAAATATCTCCTAGTTTCACATTCTCACTTATCCAATTCCAGGTAGTCCAACCAGACGGAAAGCACTATTGGCAGGTCTCCTCAGACAGGCTCCATCTTCTTCTGACCAAGTTAGAAGAACGGATGGCCACGCGAGTGAGCGACCAGCCGGCTATCCATCTGGTGGTGTACTCCTTACCCTGCAAACTGGTGCCTATGCGGATCCTGCAAGCTGATGGTAAGCTTTCTCAGACGTCCAGTTACCTATAAAAGGAATTAAGAATTATAGTTTTAAGAGATTCGCGATTTATACTCATGATTAATAACTAGCGGGACTTATCGCGTATGTTTTGTATAATAAAGTTACCTTTATTAACCCGACGTTTCGGCTACGTTGCAGCAGCCATGGTCACGGGCAGACTGACGATGCATATTTAATTCGGGTTAATAAAGGTAACTTTATTATACAAAACATACGCGATAAGTCCCGCTAGTTAATAATCATGAATTAAGAATGAAGTTTTGGAGGCATCCGGATTCCTTTCATAGGTAACAGCTTTTTAGTTGGCAAAAGTGTTTCTGTTGGTCAAATCTTGTCATATTTCAAAGAACTATGAAGTTATAACCATTCCGTGACACTTTGGTATTCTCGATCTACAGAGGTCGTAACGTTCAAAGGGTATACTGAGCAATTTATTGATTATATAATGCGATGGTTAAAATGAAAACAAGATAGTTATAAGCTATTTAGTTAATTACCTAGACATGTTAAGGAATCTGTCATTGTAACAGCTTTATCAATATTTCACGACCGTAACCATGTAGAATATAGACAGACTGTTAGTGCCCATGCGGATCCTGCAAGCTGATGGTAAGTTTAAGAGAGGAAGGAGGTAGAGTGATAGTGGTTTTCTGTGTAAAAGGGTAATGTGGTAATGGATGTTTGAAAGAGTTATATAAATTGTCTTTGTGTGTGGGTGGTGTGTATTAAGAGTAAAAGAAATAAAGGGGATATGAACTATAAATGTGTTAATCATGTTTCGAAAGAATGCCGGGATGACTGTGTTATGCTTAAGGTGGATTTGTTACAAAGGTTTTGAAACCTAAATAAGGTATGAGCACAGACAATATAATCGTATGAGTAAATAAATATTAATGGTTCGAGTTATTGTTTTCTCGAGGCAGAGAAGTATCTAAAATGCTTAAATCTAAGTGGAGAGTAAAATTTTTTACAATAAACTAGCCTTTATCAGATATATTTATTCCTATTCATATCGTGGTCTTTCCAACTACACCCAATGTAACTAAAGTTTTATATATTTTGGACATGTTATGCGAATGAATGATAGTAGATTGATAAAGGAATATATGTGGGTGAAGTGGAAGGGCGGTTACGTAGGGGGTAGGATACACGTCATATTGAAAAAGGGTGTTAGAAGTACCTATAACCGCCGAGTGTGTATTAGTATCAATGAAACGAAAGTGGTTTGTCAAGATCGGGACAGATGTGGATCTGTGATTTTTGCCAACCCTTCTACAGGAAAACGGGCGTGATGTGTATGTATGCACTTTACGTATCGATTCTTACATTATCTATGTATGTTCAGGCATAGTAAAAGAAACACCAATTCAAGCCTTCTCATCGCCTCGTTGGGGTGGAGTTGTGTTCACAAGCCCTACAGAAGAGCAGTGCCGCAGTCGTCCCGCGAAAGGCAAGATACAGTTCACCCCCAACGTGAATCAGGTCATGGGGGCTTTGATTGCTCAGCTGAGGCCGTTGCTGGGTATTACTAAGTTGGTGAGTTTTGTGCGATATTCACATGAGATGTATAAGTATGTACGTACAGTTATGTATAAAGTTAGACAGAGTTCCGTGCTAGCCAAAGACGTAATACATTGTAGACTAGCGGCTTTTCCTGGCATGTCGTAGGACGAAACCAAATGAGTAGAAGAACCTAAAATAATATTGAATAGTCGCCTCTTTTCTTTGCATTTCGTAGCTGACTACTATAAGGATAGGAGAAAACGATAGTCTAGCGCCCTATCACCTATATGGTTTATAATGCTTAAACTAACCTTACAGACTCCATTCGTCCCGAAAGGGACTAAACGCTATTCATCGCCGCAAAGTGAATCGTATCTAAATGATGTTGTTATGTGACGTTTCGTCTTGGTGTGATTGCAGCCTCACGATGCATGTTCTTATTGGGACCCCTTTAATATGTTGGTCATAATATTCGTTGGTTGCTGGTTGGGCTGCAGTCTCATTCTGATGGATTATTTAATTGAGGTGTAATGAATAAGAGAAATAGGAGATAATGATTTTATTAACACCTCCAATCCACGTATTACGTAATAGTAACTGATGTGACAGGTGGTAAACCAATCATGTCAACGACTATTTAATATTTCCAGGAACTCCTAGATGGCGCTCAAATATCCCCCCTCCGCTCGCCGCTGCCCCGTGTCTGGGAAGTAGACTCTTTGATGCGCGTCCGCACAGTGGAACAAATTACTAACGCAAGACTCACTCTACACTCGCTCGCGCAATTGCTTGGTGGGTATATACTGAATACATGCTAATTCTCGTGTCTCTACTGAAGGGTGTACAACGATAAAGGATATACAGTGTACCGATCCTTGTTCTTTTGCTTCTTTGACGTCCATATAAAAGACATTGAATAAAAGCTTTCTAATACACTTCAACGGTTATAACGTTTGTGGATGACGGGGATATGTCTACAAAGGTTTTTAATCACTTAAAGGTCATGTTTTACCCAGAAGTTTTATTACAAACATACTGGGCTTGACCGCAATGAAAGACGATAACAGTTTGAATCTCGGAAGTTACGTAAGGCCGAGCATGGTCAGTGTTTGAATGTATGTATCATAGAAATGTAGGTATACTTATGCTCTATGTATAGGTAATAACCAGTTTCTGTAAACTGCGATGGGGTCCATATTATATTGTATAAAAAGGTTTATACTAACATATATACAAATCACATCTGTCTCTCTACAGACGGGTAGGTTAGGTGAGACCAGTCCCACCTGTCCCATAAAAAGGTTTATATGATATCACTTAGTTGTATCTACAAAAATATTGCAAGGTGGTGAGATATTGAAGTATTCATCGTCGACTTCAAAACCAACAAGTTAGCCGTCCCTTAATGTTACAAGTGCTTGACAATGTTGCAAGTATATAAGTTTATACACGTTCCTTCTTTCCAGGTGAAATATCGAACATAGTGATCAACGACGAGGTCGGAGCCTGGATCAGGTCCTCCGTAGACCAGATCAAGGAAGCCAGGGTCCTTCTACGTCAAGGTGACCTGCTGCAGGCTTATGACAAGTCTCTCAAAGCGCACGTAGCCGCGGAGGCCGCGTTTACACACCCAAGCCTGCTCGCCTTGTTGTATTTCCCGGATGATCAGAAGTGAGTATATAGAATTGATTTTAACTTATTATTGACTAGCGACCCGCTCCGGTTTCGCACTTCTGGCTATTTAATGGATGTTGTTATACGTATAGACCTTCCTCTTGAATCACTCTATTAAAAAACCGTTGCGTAGTTTCAAAGTTTTAAGCATACATAGGGACAGAGAAAGCGACTTTGTTTTATACTATGTAGTGATTATGGGGTTGTGATGGTGATGATGTGGAATGTTGGTAACCATTGTCCTTGGCGTGCCCATTGTTGGAAAGTTTCAATTTATAACTAGTCTCTTAGCCGCCTCCAGTGAATATACAACGTCATACAGAGATAAAAGACAGATACTTAATATAATATTTAACAGTAAACTAACATTTCATATCTAAAAAGAACAAATAAATGTGTACCGCACATCATATAAAACTGTAGCTGTATTAACGTTTGACGTCTCATTATGATGTGAGACCTACATTGCAATTTTAGTTAATGTTAGATTTCTCTAGATACATATTTTAATGCTTCTACATCCCTAACGGGATACACCGACTAACGAACGCCACTTTGAACGATCCTGACAAATCTCTCTTGCTACACTAACACCTATTAACCTTCTCATATTCTACTGTAGATTTGATATATATTTCTATGCTTTATTTCCAGGTATGCTATTTACATTCCGCTGTTCCTGCCAATAATGTTCCCGGTGCTTTTGTCGCTAAGGCCGCTGCTGCGATGGGCGTTTGGAGTCAAGTCTAAAACCAAAATAGACTGAAGATATACCTTAAATGTAATTAAGGACATACACTCTAGTTACCTAGAACCTATATATACTATATTATACGATACTAATTCAGAGAAGTTTTCTATCTTATTTACGTTTATGACGCCAATAATATAAATTTAATTAAACGTATTTAACTGTAATTCAATTCAGTTCAATGTATTTTTATTCAATGCAATATGTCTAGCTTTTCAATTAGGGATCAGGTTACGAGAAAAGAAACCTGTGAATATATTGTGTCTAGTTTACTTACCGTCTGCATCTTATATGTATCATTGATTCTCGAGTAAAGGTATAATAACATAGTAGGTTATTATGTATGTAAGGCTATGTCCAAAGCACTGTAATAGAAATATATACAGAATATTTATTTCATTCATTATCCACTAACTGGGGAAACGGGGGTGATTGTATGTATGTATTTTGTATTCATAAATATTTCTTAGTCGATAATGTATAATATTTTTTTAGTTATATTCTAAAGAATGCGCATTTAAGTTTTTTTTTGCTGACTGTAATTAGTTAGTTAAAGTATTGAGAAATAAAGTCCTCTCAAGGATGTTATATTCTATACTTTGTACAACAGTATTTATTATTTAAAATAAAAGTACTAAATTATTTTGAGTCATTTATTAATTAACCAAATACATTTATTAACAATATTAGAATTAAAACGACTAGATAAAATCACAATACAACACTTATGAACATTCAGAACAACATTTCAAATAGATAATATTCTACATAGAAATGAATTCATAACATTTTATCTCATTCGTTTAGATAATAGTAACATGTATCAACAATTGAAAGAAATACGGATCTTATGAAGTTTGATTCCATCCGAGATTTTACCATACTAAAAATTTATTCTATATAACCAGAACATTATTACTCGTGAAAAGTACCTAAGAGACTACAGGTTTTCTTTACCTTATGCCACACTGATAAGAGAGATAACGATTATATTTCTTTAAAGTACCAGATCAATTTTAATGTGTTCAAATGAGTGTCACCCTAAATGTATCATTAGCGCTACATAATAACTTTTTAGAAATCTTGTCTATCATTAGTAAATTTGTTTAACTATAATTATATGACTAAACACTTAAATATTTAGTTGTGACACACATATATTTATCTACTTACATCCATAAATTAAACTGAAGCCACTAATACAACATTGCCATTCACTCAAGTTTAAGGATGTCATTGAAATATTAGCGACAGGTTACTAGTCCATCACCCAATTACATCAACACCTTAGTCCTTAATCGCCATGCCGGGAAGATGGGCAGCTAGTTTTTATTCTTAATAGTCAATCCAGTCGAATTCCGTAACAAGAGCCAAGTTTTTCTCATTGCCTGGCATATAAGATACTTCCCACAAAGAATTTTCAATTACCAGTACTTCGCCCCTCTCTAACCGAACTTGCAAAGATTGGCATGAAGAGGAACATTGTTCCTTTGGTCTTATAAGAATATCATGGAAACCATTCAACTGGGAAATAAGAATCAAACCAGTATCGAGATATAGGAATTTGAAATCCCTTGATTCGTAACCATTGGAAGCCAAAATCCAGTTAGATCGGGAAGGGGGGATATGCCCAGGTACGAAATAAGGTCTAGGAGATAATATTCTAAAGGCTTTAACAGCTTGAAAGTCACAATTCTTGAAATGTATGAACCAGTTAGGGTAGTCTTCACTAAAAATCCTACGTTCAATATCTTCTAAACTAGCGTAGGTACCAAATCGCACGTTGCTAAGCAAATCGCAAGGTATAGAGTCCCTAATGCGATTATCTAGCATAATTTCGCTCAAATTAGTAACAGGTGGCGTTAGTAGTGCATCCGTGATGATAATAGGCGATCCTCGATATGCGTTGTGGAGTATGTATGAAGGAGACACTTGCGAAGCTCTTTCGATGGTTCCTGTTGAAGAAAGTTGTTTGAAATAAGTATTACATACATATACCTATAATTCCCAAAGTGAGGGTAGATATAATCAATCGTCACCTTGAACGATCTTCACAAATCTCTTTAACTTCATAAGCTTGCATTTCTATTCTACATCACACTACATAATTAATTTCATGTACCCCTAAATAAATAAATTCCTTAAAGGATAAATCAAACTTCGAAATAGTCAAAAAATGTAGGTCTTTACTGCAACCGAGACTAATCAACATTTAGCATAGATTTTATATCATTAGAAAAAAACAAAAATTTTAGAAAGTGATAAGTAAGCAAACTTTTTTTTCAAAAGACTATATTCTCGAAAGTATCATATTATGAGTTCGAGAAACTCACTGCTATTCTATTGTATTATTATCATGGGCGAGACAGGACTTCTTTAACATTGGAACGCCAAAAAGAACCTAATTGCATTTGAATAAGGCTTTTTTACCAAATTCTTGAAATGGACTGTTCCGTTTCTGTCTTCTGGTATTGTTATGTCCTGTTCAAAGAATTTTTTGGCAGAAATGAAAGTAATAGTAATAAAAAGAACTTCTTTTAAAACGTAGCCCTTTCTAGAACGCTTCAGTACAAAAAATATGATATTGTTTAGTTCTTATTAGATTACTGAGATAACATATTCTGTTGAGAGACGGGTAATCACGTGTTCTTATGATGAATCATCGTGGAGAAACCAACTTAACCCTAAGGATACCTATGTTATCGGACAGATGATATAATACTCGTAATTCTAAGGGACTAAGAACGTATTATATCTATAAGGTTCTGCCTACATCGAATCGTCAAAGAATGTCCTTATCACTGTGTATGTAATTGTAATAAACAAACAAACAAACGTATTCACGATCATTAACACTTGCGGGGTAGTCAGTGGTTCAGGTTCCCATCTCCGCAATTGCGAAGATAGTTATTCTATGGACACCTCGAACCCACGTGTTGACCAGATAGTCAGTACTCAAGTGGAAGGTGGCCACCCATGTCGCCATTTACAAGCACTATTACCTGTTCGATGAACAGGTAGGTTTCCTCACGATGTTTTCCCTCACCGTATAATTCGATGCATTTCGTAAATGTGTTTTTATTACGAAAATATACAAATACTAAACCTGAATTAATAGTCTGTATATATCCTACATGGTTAAGGTCGTGAAATATTAAATATAGCAGATACAATGACAAATTTCTTAACATGTCTAGGTAATTAACTAAATGGCCTATAACTACCTTGTTTTCATTTTAACCATCGCATCATATAATCAATAAATAGCTCAGTATACAAACCATTAAAATCATATAATACATTTTATATAAATTCATAGGTATATTTTTAAAGAATCATTACTACAGTTCCTGAAGTTCTTTGGTCGTGTAAGGTAAGGTACCTATCCAGAGGAATAAGTAGATTTCATCAAGAGATTGATTGATTTTTGACGTTAGGCGTAACTATTACCGCCGAGTGTGTATGAGAAGATGTATGAGTGTCAATGAAGCGAAAGTGGTCTGTCAGGATAGGGACAAATCGTAATCTCTGCCTACCCCTCTACATGGATTCAGGCCTGATGTGTATGATTGGCACTACTTACTTACTTAATACTTCCCGACATCTAGTAAGAATATTCCAATGGATAAGGGATTTCTTTGTGTAGGTACCTAATAATGCTTTGGTCCCACGTGTAGTAAACAATGAAATGTGCAAAATGCTTTCACCTCACTAACAATAACAAAGTTAAATGTGGCGACCATGTGATCGATCACATGGTAACAAGAAACAGTTTTTAATCAAGCTTCTACGTCCCTAACGGGATAGACAGACTATCGATCTACCTTGAACGATCCTGACTAATCTCTCTTGCTTCACACACACATTACCTTCTCATACATGCTCTTCTGATCACGCTGCGTACACGTGTATTATAATAGTCAACACAGGGTAGGTTGGGTTCGTATATGTACTTATACACGTCACGCCTGTTTCTGAATTTCTATGTACTTTTTCGTAATAAAAATACATTTACGAAATGCATCGCATTATACGGTGAGAGAACACATCGTGAGGAAACCTACCTGTTCGCCGAACAGGTAATAGTTAGTGCTTGTAAATAGCGACATGACTTACCACCTGTCACATTGAGTACTGACTATCTGGTTAACACGTGGGTTCGAGGTGTCCATAGAATTACTACCTTCACAATTGCGGAGATGGAAACCTGAACCTCTGACTACCCCGCAAGGGTTAATGGCCGTGAACGTGTTTGTCTTTTTTGCCTGTTTCCCTGCAAAGAGCGACAGACAGGGGGCAGAGATAACATTGACACCCATACATCTCCCCGTATAAACATGGCGGTGAGTGTTCAGGTGTAGTCAGGCCATTAGGTAGTGTTCAAAATATGGTACGTACGCGTTCACGACCATTAACCCTTACGGGGTAGTCAGATGTTCAGGTGTCCATCTCCCCAATTGCGAAGGTAGTAATTCTATGGCCACCTCGAACCCACGTGTTAACCAGAAAAATATAAAAAAAAATATGGGTCCATCCTATTTTAAATGAGGATCCGGGATATCTGCCTACCCATCTATAAAGAAACGGGCGTAATGCCCGTATACTCTCAATTTCTTGTCACGATCAATGCAAGTGATCTAAGAACTGGATTGATAAGCCAACTCAGGAAATGTCTAAGTAATGACTTTACTAATTAATTACTTATTTGCGCGATAACAGTGGTTAGGAATTTTCTATGTTGCTATTAACTACTTAGGTACCTTATTCAATTTAAAACTAAGCGAAATTAAGAACTAGCCTTTTGGTAAGTACATCTAATATTTAGAGTTCTGTCCGTAACGAAGGGGATAAATGGACGTGAATGTAAGTACATACATAATCTATCTGTATTATATATATTTGTTACATATATTTATGCATTCACGTTCTTTAATCCCATTTCGTGGGGAATGGAAACTCGGAGATTTGATAATAATGTATCCTAAGTTATTTTGTGACGTCATATGGAACAATAGTGTCCGGGATTCGATAATAATATATCGTAGGTTATTTTGTGTTGTCATATGAAACATTAGTGTCAGGTTGGCTAGCCCATCACGTTACAGATTCTATTTACCCATGGTTATTTTAGTCACCTCCTATGACATGCCGGAAAGAATGGAAGTTAGTTATAATTCAGTATACGACAAAGTTAGTACGGGACAGGCACTAGAGATTTCTGGAAATATTTTTCTATTGTTTGTCATTGTTATAGTACAATAAGCATAAAAAGAGCTAACTACATATTTACCATTTTGAGGAACTGCATAAAAGAACGTCTAAAATGAGATCTGGGAATAGTTTTTTGCTACGTCTCATTTGGCGTGCGAGCTTGGGATTTTTAATGATAACTAACTGCTTTTTTTCACAGTTACAGGACGTGACTAATAGATGTGTAAATGAAATTTCACATATCTATAAGTATGCCAAATCTACTACCTGACTAATTAGTTATTTAATACTTTGACGACCTGTGGCGCAATCGGTTAGACACCTGAACGCTAATCGTGAGGTCCCGGGTTCGATTCCCGGTGGAGGCAGAGTTGAGAACTACGCTTTTCTACTGCTTTCCAGTCTGGTCGTTGATTATATATGCTATATGTGTATTTATCTATATATAATATGTATACATTTCTTAAATATACGTTGACTAGTATCCTTAACACAAGTCTTAAATGTACTTACAAAGGGGCTAGTTTAATTGGTGTAATAATCTCCAAATATTATTATTATTATATAGTAATCCATATAGTGCCCGAGAAAATACTGTAACGAACCTATGTAATCCTGAGTTTCTCTTCTTATTTCTTAGGTACCCACGTCTGAGTATGTATATTGTACTAAAAAATTCATAGAACTATTTTTAGTTGTAATTTTAATAGTCATCTTAAATCAAATGCAAAGTTGTAAACGTAGATTTTTGGTTAGGGTGGCCCAATTTTATGTAGGTGGCTCAATTATATGTAGGTGGCTAAGCATTTAAAATTATTTTGCGATACTACCAAATAGTAACTTGTGAAACTTTTAACTAAAACTGTGATTTTAACTTACTTGGTAAGTCCGCATATACATTCCTCGTCTATTGTCATATTTCGGTATCTACTGCATTTTGTATTATAACAAAAGGTTTTTTCTATAGAGTACCCGCCACATACGGTGGCAGTTGGAGGCGTCGCCACAGTCGCGTAATCCAGTGTTGCCAGTAAACACGCCAAAACTAGCACTCACTGTGCCATACGGCTCGATACATTATATTGAGGTTTCATTTGTAACGATCTTTGGTTGCAGAGCTATAAACTCAAATAAAACAAATTAATATATCTAAGTCAAAATATGTTTATTTAAAATAGGCCCTATCACAAGCTCTCTTTGAATGTTATCTTATGATCTAAGTATAAATTAAAAAAACTATTTCAAACATGGCACTGAGCATTGTCTTTACATATTTTTTACCGAGGTTAGATTAGCGGAGACCCTAGCTTGGAGAAGAACTAACAAGAAACTCCGGAAATCAATTTATTATAATCACCCTTAACAAACATAAAAATTACAAAGAGTGGGCAAAAAACACAACGCTGGTAATACTAAATTTACCTTTCATACAAAATAACACGCAATTGCGGAAACGTCAAATTTAGTTCCAAGTTTGGCTACTGCCACCGTATGTGGCGGGTACTCTAAAGTACAATATGTCTGCACTCGGCAGAGACAAAAGTTTATGATGGCTCTGTTTGGGCGAAAAGTTTTGTGGAACCGAACGGTACTTAATGCTAGAGATCGCGCCACATACGGTGGCAGTTGGAGGCGTCGCCACAGTCGCGTAATTCAGTGTTACCAGTAAACACGCCAAAACTAGCACTCACTGTGCCATACGGCTCGAAACATTATAGGTTTCATTTGTAACGATCTTTGGTTGCAGAGCTATAAACTCAAATAAAACAAATTAATATATCAAAGTCAAAATATGTTTATTATACTATTTCAAACATGATTAATAATTAACGGGACTTATCCTTCTTATTATATATTACATATATTATGTGTTCCTTCACTCTGTCCGCAATAGACCGTTTAGTCTGTTCGACATAGGATTTCCCACAGCTGCAATCAATCTTATACACACCCTTATATCTTATATCATGAGTATAAATCGCGAATCTCTTAAAACTATTATTTCAAACATGGCACTGAGCATTGTCTTTACATATTTTTTACCGAGGTTAGATCAGCGGAGACCCTAGCTTGGAGAAGAACTAACAAGAAACTCCGGAAATCAATTTATTATAATCACCCTTAACAAACATAAAAATTACAAAGAGTGGGCAAAAAACACAACGCTGGTAATACTAAATTTACTTTTCATACAAAATAACACGCAATGGCGGAAACGTCAAATTTAGTTCCAAGTTTGGCTACTGCCACCGTATGTGGCGGGTACTCTATTACTTTTCTACATATTTTTAACAAGAATCTTTCCAGGTAGTACATTATATTTCTCAACTATTCTATAAGTTTTTTCAAGGTAACGTTGGCAAGGTTTTAAAATTGCAGTCCCGTTTTTATTTATTCTATAACGACAATAACTTAAGCTAAGAATTAAAAATACTTACGGATACTTTCACATGTAACACAGTCAGTTGTATAAAGTAATGGTGATTCTGAAAGTACAGGCTGGGTGGAGCTGAAGAGGCATTGCTTATTTTGTAGTGGAGTCCAGTCCCACCACTGAAGTGCTTGAATAAGAATTATTCTCCCCACTGCCGAAACATGCCATTGAAGAGAATCCACATAGCTTGCTGCATATCCTGACGCTATAATTATAATAAATATCATCAAAATCTTAATTCTCAGATTCATTGTCGCTATCTTGACCATTTTCCTCAGAGGTTCGCTGATTATTTTAACATCGTCTTCAGTTAAGCCCATTTCTTTTAGGTGATCAAATAACAAACACACTTCAGATTGAACCAACTTAAGCTTGCTCTCAGACATTGTGCACTGTAGTTTTATTATTTCAATACAGAGCCGTGAAACTCTAAAATCGATTGAAGCAAGGCAATAATTCGATTGCAATCGTGGCAATCATTGAAGCAGTAAATTCAATTTCGCGCGCGCGCTTTTCTTATGTTATTGACATGTGGACATCCGCCCAGCCGCCCATTTTATAAAGGATTGCCACAATAAAAAATCTGATGTAACTGTACTAGAAAATAATCATTTGAGTTAATATCTATCTTTCTGCAAGTTTACTTACCTTGCCTTTTTCGTCTTACTTCAGAGCAATAGAAACGGTAAAAAAGTATACTATCCATAAAATTATGTGACTAATTAAATATTATGATTTTGCAAGTTACTTGACTGTAGAAATTTAAATATACAACACAAATGTCTGTCTCTCAGTATATTGTTCTTGGTTACTGGGTGAATTTAGGTAGTTATACATAAAACTTTTTCTATAAATTTTTAAAACACATCACTATTGAAAAAAATCCTCGTTGCATGTAAAAAGTAAAGCTTGTTATATGGTGACATAGGTCTGACTATTTGAATTTGTGGACTCGAGATGGTCTTAAAATCATTTAATCAGCAGTTTTAGAGATTAATTCACGAGTCACTGCATGGTACGTAAAATTTCCAATAAGAACTTTGCGACCCTTTACCCCCTCCGCTTTCTTTTCCTCCAATAAGAATAATCCAAGAGTAATTTTACTTAATAGTAAATTTTGGTTTTCGGTCATTATTACGGTAGCAGTCTTCCGGGATAGACGTGCGCTCTGGATATTTTTTCCATTTTGTTTCTCGTAATAGCGTGCGGTGTCTAGTCGCCCTCGAACATTAGTTTGTTAACGTCAGTCCCTTTATTATCTTTTTGACAATTCTAGCATTTTATTGTGATTTGTGGCAACACATGTTGACGCCATATTGAAAAGGTGTGTGCTCATGTAGTCAAGTTTTACTTATTTATTGAATTTTCGCGTTTTATTGTAATATAACGCTTTGTGTTACGTAATTTTAATTAAAATCTTTAATAATAATATAGCTTTTGAGTGAATTTAAACGGGAGTGCCTGTATTTATCGTGTGATTGGTGTTGACGAATACGTCAAAGCGCCATGTTGTATTCTTGCCTGCGCTGATTGCAGGCACGAGAAATCTGCCAACCAGTTTGTTTTTCGGCACTTATCCCGTTGATAAAATTTGTGATAATACAGTAAACATTATTATGTTTTGTATTTGTTTGCTCAATCCTGCTGAGATCGACTGAGTGGCGGCAACGTAGTTGTCGGATCTTGACTGTGGACTAGAATTTGTAGTTGTGTGCGTGCACTGTGCATCCAGATTTTGAAGACTTGTGAGGAAGTGTATTCAAATAGCCAAAATTCCGGTCCCCACGCGCAAGAGAGACGGTGCGCCTCCAGTACCACCACCACCTCCTCCGAATTCCGATATGAATAAACGAAAGAATCGGAACGGAGCGCCGAGGTAAGTGATCGCGGATGTGTCTTGGTGACGGTGACCTCTTTGTTTTGGTGGTGTTAGTGAGCTGCTGATTGGGATGGGAAGCATGCGACTGTGTATCAGCAGTCGGGGGCCCTGCTAGGTGCACGTGAGGGCGGCCCTCGTCCGGCTGGGCGAGCGCCGCCTGCGTGCCCTACTTTTGAGGTTTACTCATGTTGATTAATTTAGCCACTGCGATCAGCTGTTGTCACCCTCTAGCCGTCTCGGCTGATATCCTCTCGCGAATCTCGTCGGTGCACCGCCATTCACGCGCGGAATTTAGTAATTATAAATAGTTAACATAATATGTGCACCTTTCTAAATTCCTTAGTGGCTCACATGTACATACCAGTGCTTTAGATCAATAGGTGCTGTGTAGAAATGCTGTCACTCTGTTACTGTTTGTTATTCAATCAAAAACCAAGACACTCACTACAATGGATTGTTTTGGACAATGTTCTTTGTCTGAGATACTACTGAGTTTGTGTTGCTATGAACTGCTGTAGATGTTTTGATTACAATCTTTTATGTGCTGCTTGTTATTGATTTATGATTTCTACCTTTTTCCAGTAGTGAGTGGTTTTAATGCAATTTTTTAACAAAAAGACTTGAAAAGCTAAGTATTTTAAAATAAATTGATTTCGCAACAAGTAATAGTTATATTCGTGAAGTGACAGTGAGTTACAGTAATCAAGCTTATCTGTTCTATGAAATACATCGGTACTAATTGGCTATTAATGTCCTCGATGAGAAAGTTCACCCAATTGATTGCGGCTTAGTACAATGGATGGCAGGATGCCAAATATTAATTAGACTAGTGCGTACTCCATGTGTTTGTTGTCTATCATACGATTTCACCATGCTACGCCCAGATTGCATTGCCTTATATTTAGTAATTTTTTTAATCTTGCCGGTGTGGGATTATAATAGAATGTAACTAACTGATTTTTTAAAATGTCTCCTATCAAATATAGAACTAAATAGTGATTTAGGAAACTATAATATTACAAAATAAAAACTATAATATTTCTCTAACATTTTTATTTATTTCACATAACATACTAATTAGACAATAAGTTAATTGAAACCTTGATTCTAGTCTACTCTATTGGGATTGTAGATGTCTATATGTAATTTATATTGTTGTATTTTGAGATTAGCCTAATATTGTCATTGAACTACTTTGTCTTTATATCATTGGCTAAAATGTCTCGTAGGTTATTCACTTTGAGCTTAAGTTCATTGCTCTAATGATTAGGTACATTTATGTTTGTTCCTTGATAACCATTTGAATCTGAAGATATCTGTCTGGTGTGTTCACTGGGTGTTTGGTGATCAGTTTTTGTTTTAAATAGATATTGTTTTTGATAATGATAATACTGTGAGTGAAAAAGTGTATTAGCGTTAACTAATGCTTTAAATTAAAAGCAGAGACTGGAAGCCTGGTTAGTAGTTAATTATTTGCATGGTCACATTGACATTATATCATTAGTAAAAATTAAATTCAGAGTAACTATTAATTTAAAATACTATGTAAAGCACCTAAGAAAAATTTACATTTCAGTGATTAGTGAGAACTTCAATTGATTGTATTTCTTTAATGCGCCAAAATTGAACTTTGTATTTAGTACATTTCTCATTGATTACCTATCTTTGCAGTACTAACAAGTATTAATATTATGATAAATTTTTACCTACATTATTTTCACAAACTATACATTATTATGGAATTTAATGTTTCTCTGACTGCCTTTTGAATATCAAGATATGAAGTGAAGTTTTTTATTAATTAGAGGTCTTTAAATTAGAATGAATTTCAATAAATTTCAAACCAAAGTGTCTGAAACACCCTTATCTCAATCATAATAAATGCTTGAATTTTAGCTCAAATTAATATAATCAACTTTCCTAACATTTATGTCAGTTAGGTTCTGTAATATAAGAGTAGAGGCGTTCTATTTCTTGGCTTAAATTATATGAAGCTGGGCATGCAGACATAGGTTGCTGTGTGCCAATTTGCAAGCTAATCCATCATGCTTGTTGATAAAGTAGTCAGTCTCCTTTGTATCATGGCTTGCTAGCCTATATGAGTTTATGGGATATGAGTAGCTACCAATCTACTCAGCACATTATAGGTGTATAGTCTTCCGATATTCTAGCAAAATACATAGTTAATTTTATCATAATATGCACATCTGGAATGTAGGGAATAGTATGGGAAAGTATGGATGTTTTTCTTCCTGACATGTGTGGAAAGATAGTTAATTAGCATGTCTATTGGGGAATGACTTAACATGAATGGCTTTAATATTTTTCTCTGAAGATATATCTTCTTGGAATAGTAGAAAAGGATGTATCTATGTATCATAGTAGGTATAAATTATGTTAATGAGGGGGGCAAAGGTTACTTTTTGTTTTATTATAATTTTATTTAATGGAAAAGTACATGCTACTTGTAAGATTTAGTTTCTCTTTATAATAAAGTTCTTGTAATCAATGTTTATTAGCTTTATGAGCAAATATGTTAGTCATTAATGTAATGATTTTAAGTTCATTAATGAATCCACCATTTACATTGAACTTTGTATCCCATTCATATCTGAATGTGTCTGTACTATCGTTAGTGACAATTATACGCCTATTATCTATACGCTAACAATGTTGACCCATAATTTCATGCAACTAGCTTGGTTTGGATTTTTAGGAAGTAAAATTTTTTATCAGTTATAAATAATCGCTGGAATGTCTGTTAAGTAAAGTTATAGTTTTATTCTCTTTTGTTTAAAGGAGGTGAATACAATTAATTTTTGAATTGAATCTAGTAAAGATTATTTTTATTAATTATTGTAGTTATAACAACATTGCATATTCTAGGGCTACATCAATCAGTAAGACCGTTTACAATTGCCTATACATGGCAATATGATACCTGCCAGGTTATCCAGTTAATATTGGGCTTAAATACTCAAGACTTGGCCTTTCTATTTACTATGGTGGTCACCCCATCCTCTGACTACCACAAAAGGGTAATGAAGCATAAATGTTTAATGTTATAAATCTTCTTGTGTTTACTTTTCAAATGAAAGAAATGGTGGACCAGCAGCTGTGCATATTAATTAAAAATGTGCAATAATTGTCTCTTTTGTAAAGCAAACAGAATGATAATAAATTATTGAATCAAGTATTTGTATACATGTTTCAATCTTTGTGGTAAACGCTAACTAGTCATGATTATTTATTATCACAGTGTTACAAAATAGTTATTTTTAAATAATGTATTATATTACAATATAAACTTTTGAATGATTTCTCTATCTCTCCAAATAACTACGAACTCTCATATAATATTTATTGTTATTTATTTGCTCTTATAAATCTAATATTTAACCAACTTACTATAATGTTACATTGATATTCCTGAGAAATGTAGAAAATTTCCATGAGGTTTTAATAAAGTAGTAAGAGATAAGTTTGTTTCTAACTAGGTATGGGGATGTCACTGATCTATGCTTTAACTTAGTACACATCAATCTTGTGTCTGAATATAGTGCGGGAGATTAGATAAGAGTTAGATTCAATGATATTTATCAGAAAGTTGTTTTTAGGTCAAACTATTTGTTCTCATTTAATAAATTGAAAGTTTTAGATAGTTTTTGCTACTTGGATTGTAATATAATAAGATTTGGCGATTCCTGAATTTTTATTATTTCTTTTATAAATCTGCATTTTATTGAACTATTCCAGTCATAAATGGTTCCTTTTAACTTAAGTATTTTGAACTTACAGTCTTTCATTACAATTTAGTAAAAAATATTGTGTACAGAAAATAAAGAAACAATAAAAATGCACACTAGTGATAACACAAAATATAAAAACTTTACTAGATACAAACTTAGGTATTTAGGCTGTTGAATAAATTCAAGCATTTATTATTCACTTTACTAACCATTATTGTAGCTTTGCCTTTGACTTGGTTGGTACATTTTTAAATAAGGCTCTAGTTTGAAGTCAGGAGTCAAATTGCATATTAATGTACCATTGTTGGACTGTTACGTCATGTTCTGCAAACTCTCTAAAGATAGATTCAGTTTGTTCAAAGAATAACTTAGTAGCTACATAATTGCATCGATAAGAGTTGTTCTTGTTATTTTAGCAGTGTTTTAACCTCTATATAATATAATATTTAAGTTAGGGTTCAATGATGATTTCACAAAATAGTCATTAAACTTTATCCATATTACCTAGATATTGCATTAAATGTACACACAATAGTCACTTTCGTTTAATTATTTGTTTATAACATGTTTCTAAATCAATTGCAATGACATTAAGGTGTAAGATTACTCTCTCTAGGTGGCCTGTTATTACATTCAGAATGGACATTCATTTCTCTTGTTTGACAATAAGTTAAACTTATGAGCCACAAGTCTACAGTTTGATTCTTGATAGTGCACCCTGTTCAATTTGGATGTTTTTAGGTGTGTTTATGTACTCTAATAAAATTTCCTGAGTTAGTTTTCATAGTAACAAACAGTATGTTTCATTTCTCCTGAGGTCTGGTGTACCTCGAAAGGAATTGAAGGACAAATATGTATATATGAACTTGGAGTTGGTTGCTTATTGATTATATATGATTTTATTGGATATAATATGGTGACTAGTGTTAATTTTTGTAAGCTGTGTAAGTAAGTTTATAGTTTCTATATTGTCTCTTCCACTTGTTTTAGATCCCCTCGAGGTCGTGTGGCAGCCGAGGGTGTGTACGGCAATGCGCATTTCATGCACGCAGCCACCCTGCTGGTAGGCGACATTGTGCAGATCCTCACGCAGTCAGGTTCCGTCTGGGAGGGAGTGTTCAAGACATATTCGGCTAACTTTGATGTGAGTACATGATTATAAATAGGAATGAGTAAGAGTGTTGTAGTATCACAACTAGAAAATCATCTAATGGTGATAATAAATTGAATTGTGAATGAGGCTATATAAATTGGCAAATCATTCAACGTAGCACCCAGTAATGTCCACCTATAGAATATTCGTATTAAAAAAATAGTGACATCATCATGTCCATGATTTAACCAATGAGATTTTATAGGATTGTCTGTTATTGGTCAACTTGACCCCTATTCTCATCAACTTAAGTCCCATTGGCCAGTTACCTCTGAATATTATATTGTCACTCTTTACTTAAGTCAAATAGCTTATAAGACCCGATAAACATACTTCAATATTTATAAGCACATAGCCAATATCTAACACACCATCTTTCATCCATAGGTTGTAGTAGAAGTGGCTCACAGGGTAGACCAAGAGGGTGCCGTAGCGGTGGACTCTGTGGTGGACAAGTTGATATTCATGGCGAGAGACGTGGTCTCCATCACGGTCAGGGACGCCGACCTGGCCTACGCCACTCATGATATATTCCAGACTGACTCTAATATAGCAGCCAAGTATAATGGTGAGTGGATTTGTACTTTATATGGTGATGATGAAGTAGAAGAGCAGCTAAGATGTTATGTGGTATCTCTTTAGAACTGTTAAGAATAAAGTGTATGATTCTTGCAAGTTCCTACGATTAGTATTCATAATTGACAAATTTTTTTTGTATGATTTGTATGATAGTGTAAGACTATTTCAATGTATACTGTAGGAACTTGAAATTAATTAATTAAGATTTTTAACTTACAAGTCTGGGTTATTGGTATATATCAAGATTACTTATTAAATAGGTAGCAGTGTACCTCAGAATAAGAGTATTTTTATTGTAATGTGTGCTATTATGACTTATTCTTAAATTATATTAGATTTATGTCTTGTTAACTGAACTTTAAAATCTATTTTTAAAAGTATTTTATAACTACTACTTGTTACAAATTGTTAAACAATGGATCTTGGTTTCAATTTCATGCACCGGTGTTTTGTTTCTGTGAGGCTTGTTCATTATAGTCATAATACTTACGACGCTGTACGATCATTATACCCCTTTAAGGTAGTCAGGACCACAAATAGATAACCTCGTTTCGATTTTATCCACTAAGTACTCCCACATGCAAATGCAACAGGCGCTGTAAGCTTTTAAATATATAACTTGCACCGTTTCTACTAAAATAACAAAACTGTGAGATGTTGACAAAATGTTATTAATTACTTCAAAGTCGAAATTCTAGTATTCATCGTGACTTGTTATTCACGGTAACATTCACTTATCCAGATAAACATAGATTCATAAATACATAGGTACAAAAAAAAGGGAGTGTGTACACACAAGTCGTGAAGCGTATGTATGTATAAATACATAGGTTTCCATACAATGTTTTCCTTCACCAAATCACCCAAATATACCCTTTCTGCAGGCAACGGTCGCTCAGGAGAGGAGCGCCAACTAGAGCCGTGGGTAGCAGAGGGATGCGATGACGAGCCCCTGGAATCTGGCGCTGGTGAAGCCAGTGTGAACGGGGACGGCCTCGACATAGGTGCCTGCAACGGATGGGACGCGGATGATATGTTTCGCAAGAATGAAGAGGTGTATGGAGTGCACAGCACGTATGATCACTCGCTCGCTGGATATACCCTGCCATTGCAGCGGCGTGATACACAGGATTATAGGTAATGTAATAAGTCTATGTTATAGAACTGTAGCCCTTTAAGTTGGCAATCTTGAGTGTTGACTAGTCTTGATGTAAGGACTAAATGATTTGGTTGTGCTATGTTGCCATGAGTACCTAAAATAGCTACCGTGTGACTCAGCCATTGTGAATGATGCATTTATATGTTGTTTCGTGCCATAACTTGATTGGTCTAACTAAAACACACTAAACCTTGAGAAGTGTGAAGATAATTTTAAGACTCAATTCTAAATACTTTAACTTTGCTATAGTTTAAGTTGTCCTGAATCCTAATTATTATTAACTAAAGCATTCAATTCAAATCAACGATTCAACATCAATTCAACGTTTTTTCCTCAACAGGGACGCAGAGGCTAAAGCCGAAGAGATAGCGGCCGAGATAGAAGGCACCGCCACGTACAAGGCGCGCATCGAACTCGAGAACGGAGACGAAGAGGAGAGGTTTGCGGCGGTGTCCAGGCCCGCCGACCCAGCGCCGCCTGCGCCCGGCAAGTACGTCATCCCGAACAAGCGGAAGAATCATCCACAGGTGAGAAATATACATGCAAATATATATTCATACCTTAACTCATTCGGAGCCAACGACACGCCTCGCGTGTCCATGAAAATTCTACTCGCCACGCCGCGGACACGCCTCGCGTGTTCATGACCGTTTGTATGGCGGCTCCGCTAGTAAGACGCTGAAAAATGGCGCGGCGTCGAATGAGTTAATATTAATGGGATAGGCAGGTGCGATCGACCGCCACTTGGAACGATCCTGACAAAACTCTGCGAATTAAAATAATACGTATACTCGTTGTTTAATGTATGTACATGTTTACATGTCTTAAAAACCACACGATAAACATTTTAGAAGAGGAACACAAGAGGAATTTGTTGTTACTTTATACAACTATCAGCCAGTTTTTCCTTTTTACCTCTTGTCAACTTACAAACTTTCCTAACTATATAACCAAACTTTCCCATGCACACTTGTTTTACTCGCGCTATCTAGAATCTACTATTTAAAAGCTCACACACAGCCTTCGAAAGATATTTACAAATAAATCCTTTCTGTTACAGAGTGGCAAGCTGCTAAAGCCAACTAACCCAAGCAACAACGGACAGGCAACGGGCAGTCCTAAGCCGTACGCAGCGCCCGTCCCGCCCGCCCCATCAGCGCCCACAGGGCCCTTGCCCAAGGATAAGGAACAGAGGCCGCCCAGGCATCACTTGACTCCGCCACAGGGCGGGCATGAGAGGAGGCATGATGATATACCGGTAAGGATAAATATTTATTTATTATATACAATACAACAAGGATTTAAAACTATAAACTTAAAGTAGAAATAAAAATTAAATTACATAGAAAATATCTTTATAATCATCGCTGTCAGAGGGTGGTAGGGTTCCCAAGACACTGATAGCATTCCCCCTCTGTTAAGGATTAACTTATGTGATATATGGGTTCAAGCAAGGTCGAGAAAACGCTTTTGAAAGCACATTTCAGATATTTTCCTGGTCACTTTTAGTATAACAGTTGGGGTTATGATAGTAACCTTGGCTTTCCCGGTTTACAATTGCTTATTTGAGATTCTATGAGCATCATCATCTCGCTGGCCTTCCCCCTAAGGTTTAATCATTAGCAAAGGCATACACTTAAAAGTTTCTATTTGCGTTTAGATTATATTGACTTATGATTATCATTCATCCCTTGATCAATGAGCAACCAGTAATTTAGAAAGCTGTTGTTTTATAAAATAATTAAGTGTATTCATCTACATATTTATACATAATTATCCCCATAACAGAGCGCTGGTGGCATCCCAGTGGGTGGGAAGAGTTACGCGGCCCAAGCAGGCGGGTACCACGCGCCCCCGCCGTTTCCCCACCACAGGCCGAGCGGGGAACGTCCCAGGGGACACGGCTACCCCCCCGCGCCGCAGCAACAGCCACCACCGCCGCCGCAAGCGCAGCCACATGTAAGTGTATTAGATTCATGAAAGTAATCTCTGAGAAGAATGCGTAATCACAATGGTTCTAATGATTACCACTACCATATAATCACATGGTAATTCACAATGGAACATTAGATAGTCAGGCTGTAAGTATTGTGTTGCTTAGCCTGTTCAAATTAACTATTAAGGATGAGGATAGCTTTAGATATGTTTCCACTATATAAAACTAAGTATAAAACATAATAGCAAAACAAGTTGCGTAAAGATACTTCAGTATGGGTAAAATATATGCAGGAATAAGTTTTGGAGTACTTGTCATTCATGCTATGGTCTAACAATTTTCCCTTTTTATACAGGTGCCTCAGGGTGATCACCCATCGCGACCTCCGCGCCAGCACCCGCAGCCCCCGCCACAAGAAATACAGGTATGATAGACAGACGTTAAGACTTTATAAAAAATTTACTGGTTAATGAAATTTCTATCGATAATTATTTTACTTTATTGTTAAAGACCATATTACATTCTTATTTTATCACAAAAGTTTAACTAAAACGCTTACACCACAGGATCTGCGCAAGTTCGGCCAAGACTTCAAACTAGCGGGCACGGGTAACGGCAACAAGCCCCCCACTCCGCCCTCAAGCGAGGGGTCCGAAGTATCCATCGCCCCCTTGGAAGGTCGCCCGAAGCCCCCACAGAAGGCCAAGGTAGCGCCAGAGCAAGATGTTCACGCGACGGATAGAGCTCAAGCCCCCGCGGCGTCTCCGCCAGCGCCCCCGCCCCCGGCTCATACCCCCGCGACGGTGTCCGCTCATGCACACGTCCCGGCTACAGTGTCAGCACATGGACCTCCTACTAATGAAGCGCATCTTATGGTTAGTAACTTACAAGTTGTATATAGTCTAAGTTATTAGGTAAAGGTTTATGTTGAATAGATACATATCGATGTTTATTAGTCCCTTTCAAGCTGGAAAATATCAGGTCTTTGATAGCATTGATTGAGAATGTTTTGAATTATAAAGTTGACTTTTGTGAAACGTCTAATCAGACCTGATTTTAAATAAGTGCACAACCTTTTCATAGTTAATCTTTATTCTAAAGCAATGCGCACTTACCTATAGGATCTAACTCAACTTTTGATCTAATCAATTAATTGTTACAGACGGCCCCGCCCCCAGTGGCCCCCAAGAGCGACTCCCCCGTCGCCGAGAGAGCTCCAGAGCGGGCCCAGGGAGCCACAGAAAGGTCATCCCCTGGCAGCAGTATCTCCCCAGCCCTAGCCGCTACCCTCAAGAAGTCAACCCTCAACCCTAATGCTAAAGAATTCAACCCCCTGGCTAAAGGGGTGCACGCAACCCCCACGCAGAGTCGGCCCCATACGCCGGCCACGCCGCATCCACCGCCCCCGCCGGTGCTCGGCGCTGGTGTCGCGTATATGCCGCCGCCGCCGCATCCACCCCCCGCGCATATGGTAAGTGTATATGTAGATGTGTAAGGAATATGTATATTTATAGTGACACATTTTTTTTCTTGAGGTTATATCAAAATATTTTAGTAAAAGAAATTTTAAATAAAAGTTTAGGAAAAGTATGTTTGGATTATTAAGTAAAAGAGAAGGGCAATTGGTGTAAATTAATGAGATAATAATCAATATTTGAAAGATCAGATTGTAAAATTACAATAGATGCTAAAAGCATTGAAATAGTAAATATTCGTAATCTTATTAAGTCTAATATAAAACTATTTGTATAATTTTACCCATAAATTAGAATCTAATATCTTACTTCTTACGACCTATCATCACACTTAAACTTTATACCTTTTATGTATTTTGCCAATCACTTGAACAGTATTATATTTAATCAATGTAAGATGCGCTTGGGGTCGCAGGTGGCCACGATGCCAGCGTACGCTATGGTGACATCCCAGCAGCCGCCGGCCTATCTGCAACATCCACATGGACCGGTGAGTTATTATAAATATACTATTCATTGGAACATCAGTGTGAGTGTAATACATAATGGAATAAAAAGACTGGCCAGGATTATCAGGCCAGATCTAGGTAGCAATTGATAGTTGCTGCTTATCCTGTAAAGGAAGTAGTGGGGTGATATGCATGTATGAACATGACTGTATAATTGGGAATTGCTCACAAGAGGCAACCTTTTGGCTTTATCCTTTAGCTTATTCTAAGCACTTAGTACTGCTTACACATATACTCTGTAAGTAGACTATAATGTTGCTAATACAAAAGCATAACAATGCAACAAATAATTGTGTACAAGCTCCTTTAGGAATGAAAACACAAAAAAGAAACACATTTTTTAATTTTCTTTAATTTCTCAACTTTATGCATCTGAACCCTTAAACCTAGACATAAATATAATACCCTCACTATTCACAATATATTATCATAAATATTTAATTATTAATAATGTATTTAGTTATTAAAATCAGAAACAGGCAAATAGTCAGAGGCTTTGATTCCAAGCTTTTCTTGGGCTTGTTCCCATAATATCTCGTTGCGTTTCTCCAAAAGGATTCTTGTTGGTTTCAGCAGAGTAAAGTTATGCCCATTTGATTCTGCAGACTCTTCAGCTATTGCCAAATAGGCTATCAGATGGGCAGACCAACAAATCACACGTTTGGAGGCGAATCTACCTCTTACTGGCACTTCTACGCTGTTTGCGGTCACTGTAGAGTTTTCAAGCAGCTTTGCCATTTGTCCTGTTACTGAGATAGCGTCCTTGTTGTTCACTAAACTCGAACCTAAGTTGTATTCCTGGGAAAACACATTCACGATTCTCCCTTCGTCGGACTGCATTAGTAACGGAATCAACTGCAATGATAGCAGAAGGACTTGAGAACTCGCTGTCAAGTTGATAAGGACATCTAGTTTTCTTCCACTTGACTTGTATTCGCTGACAAAGCTGTTTATAGAATCCAGAGAGGTTAGGTCCAAATCCATGCAAGTAATACATTTATTGGCTGTTCTTGAACTGATGTCTTTCACTATTTTTTCTCCCTTATCAACATTGTCGCAGGCTAGGATTATAGTGGCTCCTCTTTTAGACAAGTCTAATAGGACTTGATACGTCAAATCATCAGGTTTACCAGCGACAATGATGTTTCTTCCAGTAGCGACCACTCTCCAGTGTAGCCAACTCAATCCAGTGTAGAAATAGAATAGTAAAGAGATGATGGTTATTGTTATGTAGGCTAAGATAGTCAATATGTCCACCGCCATTGTAGGTTTGGTAATAATTGAAATCTGTTATCAATGTTAATGATAAATGTGGATTATGGTAATAAATTTGATAGTATTAAAGTGATTAGTAAGCTGTATGCGGTTCAATTAGATCCTGTTAGGTGCAATGTTCACTTTTATAATTGTTTTCCAATTAATCAATACATACAAAGGTTAAAAAGTAACACAGTTTTACAAAACATAGCACTCTCATCACAATTGGTAACATAATTTAATAATTTTAATCACTTATTTAATTGTCAATCACTTTTACACAACTTTCTTTTGAAGTTACTGTTACAATAGAAAATTATTGATATAAAAATTTTCTACCATTGCTTATTTTTCTGTTAAAATAAGATCACAGACTATCATTCTGTGAATCAACCAAAGACTAAATGAAGTACATGAAAAGCTTGCTCAAGTTGAAACTTCACATTGAACCTTTGACCTCAAGATATGAGCATTTCCATTTATCATGTTCTTAGCACCTCACGTGGGTTGCATTTATGTACTTTGATTGCTTTAGACCTCTGAGATGAGATAATGGTTAATTTTATTACTAAACCTTAGTTATTGATAAGTATTGGATGTATTTGATAGGTAGTAAAATCTGTTATCATTTAGTTGAAGCATACTAAAATTTTTATGTGTATAGAGTAAAGGATTTTAAAAATAATTATTTTTATAATTATAGTGATCTATGATATAACTTATCACTCATATTATAATAAAGTTAAAATTAGATTAGTTGCTGTCATTTGGATACCTATTTCCATGAATATTGAGTAATAAATAATACCAATTAGTTATCTATAATAATATCGTGTAAAGGTACAGTATATTCGATCGGAACATTACCTATAGATAACAACAGTACCTAAAAATAATATTGATTATATAATCGACAACATGCATCCGGAAAATTAGATTTCATTGAGTACTTCGTATACAACATTTTATTAGCTTTGACATATTAGAGATCCCGCCACATAAGGTGGCAGTTGGAGGCGTCGCCACAGTCGCGTAATTCAGTGTTACCAGTAAACACGCCAAAACTAGCACTCACTGTGCCATACGGCTCGATACATTATAGGTTTCACTCAAACTCAAATTAAACAAATTAATGTATCAAAGTCAAAATATGTTTATTAAACTATTTCAAACATGATTAATAATTAACGGGACTTATCCTTCTTATTATATATTACATATATTATGTGTTCCTTCACTCTGTCCGCAATAGACCGTTTAGTGTGTTCGACGTAGGATTTCCCACAGCTGCAATCAATCTTATACACACCCTTATATCTTATATCATGAGTATAAATCGCGAATCTCTTAAAACTATTATTTCAAACATGGCACTGAGCATTGTCTTTACATATTTTTTACCGAGGTTAGATCAGCGGAGACCCTAGCTTGGAGAAGAACTAACAAGAAACTCCGGAAATCAATTTATTATAATCACCCTTAACAAACATAAAAATTACAAAGAGTGGGCAAAAAACACAACGCTGGTAATACTAAATTTACCTTTCATACAAAATAACACGCAATGGCGGTAACGTGAAATTTAGTTCCAAGTTTGGCTACTGCCACCTTATGTGGCGGGATCTCTACGTATAATTTGTTTTGTTTATATTATGGCGCTATATGGCTTGAGTAGCGACAATTCTGCCAAACTTACGTTCTGATAAGCGAAGCCGTGCTTTCATATGCGCACCTACATATTATTGTAAGGGAAAACATATATCGCTAACGGTGAGGGAAAACATCGTGAGGAAACCTGCCTATCCCTCAGGATAGGTCAGTGCCTATATACGGCGATACGGTTCACTACCTATCATGTTGGGTGCTGTCTATCTAGTGATACGCGGGCTTCGAATGACCCATCCTAACATGCCTTCGAAATTTCGGAGATGGGCATTCAAGCCTCTTGACTACCCCGCCATAATAAAAAAGGGAGTGTGTATACACAAGTCGTGAAGCGTATGTTATGTTTTATGAAAACGTATATTTTAAAATATCTTAACATGTCGTTCTAATTTGGCTTTTCCGTTCCAGTTGGCTTATGGGGCTGCCGGAGCCGTGGCTGCGGGTGGCGGGCAACCTCCCATGCAGGCTCAACCACAACGCAATTATAGAAAAGGTATGTCCTGGATTAATAAGGTCTATTTATTATGTTATTTATGCTAGTTTGTTATAACTATTAAATACATAAAAATCTAGACTAACTATAGAAAATAATAATATTGAAACTTTTTATCTAATAAATACTTGAGCTACACATTGCCCAGAGTAAGATTGTTTCATTATTTAGTCTGTAAATAGTGATTGAAGTAATAGAAGTAAATAATTAAAATACAGAAATGTCTGTCTACTTTTCAATGGTATCACATGAATCATTTTTATACAGAACTAGCGACCCGCTCCGGCTTCGCACTTCTGGCTATTTAATTGATGTTATTATACGTATAAACCTTCCTCTTGAATTACTCTATCTATTAAAAAAAACCGCATCAAAATCCGTTGCGTAGTTTCACAGATTTGAGAATACAAAGGGACATAGGGACAGAAAAAGCGACTTTGTTTTATACTATGTAGTGAAGAAACACTTCATACCTACATTAACTTTACTTACCCATATAATATATTATAAGGCTCGACACACAGATCCCAATTACTCTTGTACCCTTAACTAATCCATGTATGTGTTTCAGTGGGCGTAGGCGGCGTGGGCGTAGCGGCAGGCCCCCCTCTGCTGGCCGGGGCGCCGATGCAGCCGTTCGTGCCGTACGGGCCCCCGCCGCACCCCCATCCGCATCCGCACCCAGCGCAACACCAGCAACTGCAGTATCAGCACATGGTAAGAGGAATTAATTATGTTTCCTTATAATTTATGTTTGTAACTGGCACTGGGCAAAAATCCTGAAAGCCGGAGTTTCTTGTTGGTTCTTTTCCGAGCCAGGGCTTCCGAAACAACGGTAGAATTACAATTATAAGAGACAACCAGTGTCAGGCAAATGTTTTGACTTTCAATGAATGTACTGTACTTGTACTTAAGTTGAATAAAAACATTTGACTTTGAATAACTTATTTGGTAGATTTTGTATGATGAACAGCTGTAGTCAAATTGGCAAGATTTGGTTTTATGAGAGCTTTTAGGTAGTTGTCTCCTTCATCAGGATAAGTGGGATGAAGAGTCCGTTCTTTGTTTTACCTGTTAGGGGTATGGGTGATTTATTTTACATGTAACCATATTCATAATAAATTAACTGACGCTCGAATATTTTACCTGTTCTTTCTCAGTGTAGTGATGGACTTCTTAAACATATCTTTACTCAATCACTGCTATTTAACTACCTTCCATCAAGCAGCACACCATATATTCGTACACAATTTCTAACTCGTTCCTCGTAATTCCAGGTGCGGATGTACCACGGTGTAGGCGTTGGCGGCGTAGTGGGCGGCGTGGTGGGCGAGGGCGTGTTCCCGCCGCCCTCCGCGTCCCCCGCGGCCTCCCCCGCGCTCTACCCCCCGCCGCCGCCCTCCCCGCACCACTCCTACCAACACCCCCCGTTCCAGGTAAGAGAACTGTAGCATGTATGAGACTACGATTGTATTGGGATGTATATTTTGTTCTTATGATTCTATTGGTGATAGGATAAACAAACTGTTATCAGAAGTTCCTGGTAATGCTATTATAATATCAAACGTTGATAATAGTAAAATTACGTTAGCGTGTAAGAGTTTTTAGTGAAAACTTGGTCTCGGTTTACTGTTTTCAGTAGTAACAAATGTGTTTTCGACCGACTGAAGATCAATGAAAATGCTTGTTGTTAGATCTCGACCTCCCACTGCTTTGAGAATTAGTAATAATATTGTGTGATTGCAGGTGCTGTGCCCGCTGATGGGCAGCGGCGGAGGCGCCGGGCACCACCACCATCACCACCACGTGGCCTACCTCAACGCGGCGCCGCCCACCGCCTCGCCCCCGCACCCGCATCCCTCGCTGCAGGTAATTCAAACACATGATTACTTAAATGTTTAAACAAACTATAATAAAATTATTTAGTTCCGAGCCACACAGCTGGTTAAAAGATAATCCAAATAATTAAATTTAATAGGTTTTTATTAACATAATGATTTTGTGTGCATTAATGCGTGTGTTATTGAACTTGTGTTGTGTGGTTTCAGTACGCCGAGCGCCATTGCTAACGAGCGCGTGTGTTGCAGGTGATGATGGGCGGCGCGGCGCCCGCGGGCGGCAACAGCAGCGCGGGCGTGCAGCACGCGCCGCACCCGTAGGCCGAGGCACTGCGCCCTAGGCTAGTGTTCAGTGCGAGTGACCTGTAAATATTGTACATAAGACTGTGAATAGTGACTGTGCGCGGCCCCGCCACTCGCGCCCCCTCGGAGAGACAGCGCCCTGCCGGCGCAGGACGCGGCGGCCCCTGAACGAGTCGCCGCGAAGCTGGCCCGCCGCCCCCCGCGGCCCCCGCCGGCCCCCGACCAAGACTGCTACGAAGAGAGCCCCCGCGAGCCCCGAGACTCGCCCCCGCAGCGCCCGCACACCCGGCGCTGGGCGGCCTCCCACCTCGGCCCCCGTTGACACACAAAAAACATTAAAAATGTGTTTTGCACACAACACGAGCGTTTCATTTACCTACTTAGACGTCAATATAACATATATCTGGGCCCTTATTCCACTAATTCATTTTAGTCACAATATTACTTCAGTATCAGTACTGTGGCACTTCAGTGGCCGTAATTTGACACTTTTGGCACTCCACTAACAAATTTTGGTTACTGAGGCGCTATCGAACTACATCTGAAGTACTTCTGTGTCTGATGTACAAAAAACGCAGTATTCGGTACTCCACTATTGACATTTCTATACTTGAGTGGCCACTGAAGCACCACTGACTCGCTATTGAGGTACAACTGTGGCTGTCAAAATAATTAGTAGAGTGCCACTTTTACAGCCGAGACGCAGAAGTAACGCAGTTGTGTGGCTGTCAAAGTTAATTAGTGGAGTAAGGGCCCTGCTTATACACACGCCGCCTACCTGTAATCCTAACGTCGCCTTTTTGTAGTATGTCGTCTATTTCATCGTTATATGTCTTCTTACGACTTCTTCGTAACCGCCCTTCCGCTTCACCTACAGTTATATTCCATTCAACAATCTACTGTCATCCGCATAACATCATCATTACCGTGCAATGACAAGATGATAATTTTGAATTGATCCCAAATAGTTAGGGTAGGCGCAACATGTTTTTTGTTTCCAAAATACTATTCAACCGTCCTTTCTGTAGTCAGTCTTTTTATATCATCCGCATTGAAGCATGGCGATTCCAGTCCTTGTAACTACATCCTTACCGAATCACAAACGTTCCATATTGCACTATTTTGGATTAAATGCTTAACATGCTCCTCAATACCCGTTTTTTCATGCCTTTCATTTTACTAATTATCTATTGCCTTGCTCAACTTTTGTTGCCATAAGTGAATATGGGTAGCAATGTTAAGCTTGCACGCTGAATTGAGAAATCATCTGTATATCTGTCTGTCTGTCTGAGATGTATGGATGTCAATCTAAACGCTAAAGTAGTTTGTCTGGATAGGAGAATTGGGATTCGTGATTTCAGCGTACCCCTCTGTAGTAAATGTTCAACACCTACTATATGAACCAATTTTTACCTAAACAAGTCAAACGTTACATAAAATTATATGGATAACAAAGATAAAGTTAAGATCAGTAAGAAAATTACTACGAAATATTTCCTCAATCAATCAGCCTATGACAGTCCACTGCTGGACGTAGGCCTCCTCAAGCCCTCTTGTGGCCCTCAGCCAACCACTACCAGCGACCTTTTACAGGTCATCGGTCCATCTGGCAGGGGGGCGTCCCACACTACGTTTACAGAGACGCGGTCGCCATTCGAGAACCGCTATGCTCCAACGGTCGTCGGTTCTGCGACAGACGTGACCGGCCCACCGCCACTTCAGCTTGCAACATTGGTAGACAATGTCTACGACTTTGGTTCTCTGCCGGATAATCTCGTTCCAGACTCTGTCCCTTAACTCATTCGGAGCCAACGACACGCCTCGCGTGTCCATGAAAATTCTACTCGCCACGCCGCGGACACGCCTCGCGTGTCCATAAGTTTTCGATTATATCTCGAAAAGTACATGAAAAAATTTAATAAGAATTTGTGTACATGGTATTTAGTACACGAATAACCATATATTCACGTGGTTTCTACTTTGAAAGAAGTTATGTTTATACTAAAAACGAACCCCTTGTGGGATGCCAAGAACACGCGACGCGTGTCCACTTTGAGTATGCGACCAGAGGTTCTTAAAGTTTGTGTAACTTTCCATCAAACTCACTACGTTAGCTTGTTTATTATAATATTAGTACTTACAAAATAATATGTTTCTGAGTGATTTTAGTCGATAGATGAGTGAATAATTTATATAGCATACAAAGAAAAAATATTATAAATTTAATAATATATAAGTAAGTTTGAGAATCACATCATATTTAATTTACCTATTTACCTAAATATCCATATTCCGCTATAATTCCTGGTTTAAAATAACTATACTGTTGCCACAACCTTATCTCTTTCGTTGCACAAACAGAACTAAGGAAATAAACTACCACAATGTATTATTAACGTATTTAGAAACATTAAACTTGTCGCAGAGCCAGTGGAGACCATTTTTTTTAGTCGCAGAGCCGCGGACACCTCGCGTGTTCATGACCGTTTGTATGGCGGCTTCGCTAGTAAGACGCTGAAAAATGGCGCGGCGTCGAATGAGTTAACGAGATACCCAGCATCGAACGTTCCATTGCTCGCTGAGTAAATTGTAATCGGTGAGCCAGCCCGACTGGTATGTTCCACGTCTCGGCACGTATGTCATTACAGGTAGGACGCACTGACTGAAAACCCTGGTCTTAAGACACTGCGGTGGTGGCGATGAGAAGATATGACGCAGCTTACCGAATGCTGCCCAGCCCAGCTGCACTCTTCTGAATATTCTAAATATTTTCTCAGTTTGATTAAATCTTATAAGAAATTAACCTCAGTGCTTTATATGAAAAAATGGAATTATAGTTGTGTATAGTGTAGTAGTAGTAGTATAGTGTATTTATATAACTAATTTGTTGTTCTATATCCTACGATTCAAGGAGCAAGAAGCCTATTATAATATCCTTTCTACGGAATGATTTATGCATTCGTATGTATTCGTAAGACTTAGTCCTAAAATGACCTATACAAAGAGATCTTAATCAGAGATTGACCTCATCCGTCATAGTGGTCTCTTTGAATTTTTGCTATAAGGGGGATGTCACGAACACCGCGGGGTTCGAAAATTGTTTTGCGTTTCGATTATTCAGCCATGCTGAAGAAACACATGATTCGTATTAAGTTTTAGAAGAAATTTGTAAAATTAAAATGCAGTTGAAAAAAATGTACCGATTCCAAAGTTATTAAAGTTTATAGCTTGCAAAAATAAATACTATGAGGTAGTGGCCGGGCTGAATTCCGGGTTTTAAATGCGTGGCCACGCAAAGCTAACAAACTTTTTTACCATTTATATTTTAAAACAATTACTAGGGCGACCATGATTTTGTAAAAAGTTTGGTTGCGGTTACGATTTCAAATCTCTTTTGTCCAAGATATTACATTAGGATAATTTTCTATTTATAATTTTTATGTATTTCGATATTACGTATAGAATGAGACTTCTAAATATTCCTGCTTTCGAGATAGTCGTTGCCACACCGTATATCCTTATAACTTTCGAATCAGTACTTCTGCAAGTTTTTATCAACTGCATTTGAATTACACAAATTTCTACTAAAACTGAATACGCATATTCAAAAATTCAGTTCTTGCTGGAAGAACAAAGCCCAAGATCAGATTGTAGTGTTAATTTGATGACAGTTAAAGTTTTAAAACTTCATAGCTTCATTAAAACAAAATAAAGTGAGTTACAAGTAATATATTTAGGTTTTACAATACATGAACATGTTTTAAGTTACGACTTATATCTAATAGCATAATATACAAATGACTATATTATAACAAATGCACTTAGTTCTATAGGTCTGTGATTTTATTATAAAGCTTGTTTCTTGAATGAAGACATACCAGTTTGATGCAATGTTCACTTGGTATATAATTGAATATTTAACACGTGGTTCTGTTGTAGCATAATTTACGTCCAATCTCAGTACGTATTAAAAGATCTTGGCATATAGGTATCATGTATTAGGATAACATCTTGAGAATAGAAGAAAGAAATTAAAAATTCACATTGATGAATAAAAGAGTTAATCAATTGCTCAAAATTATAAAGCTGATAGCTCTTTAGTCACAACTAAGAACGTGCCAAAACAGAAGTTACAAGAATTCATAAATGTTAACAATTTCAAGGGATTTCTTTCAAGAGACCATTACACTAAATAAATAAAGCTAACACTAAGTAGGTTCACAATCTCAGACGTTACGAATATGCCTCGTATGAACCCTTGGAATGCCTGTCATAGCAGACCTAACCTCTTCAAAGAACGACGTCGAATTATGCACCGTAGTTCCGCCCAGCACCACAGCCGCGCCCTCTTGCCGGCCTAGAGAGTGTAAATGAAGAGCTTCTTCATACGTAGTCCCGCCCACTATGAAGATTATCAGCTCCGTAGGCCGGGTGCCTGCCCCTTCATGAGCCCCTAGTACCGGGTACTGAGCATCCCTTAGTCTACCGCGTAAAGCATCCTGTGCTAACTCTCTTAGTGGCGGTGTGTGCTGAGTGTACACATTCTCGACTCCCGCTAAACCTTTGAATAGTCGCCTCGTAGCTCCGACTGCTTCTTGTAGTCCAAATGGGTCCTGCCGTCTCGAAGGACCACCTCCCCATTCTAGTAACTCTAGAACTCTTGGTACAAACGCCGCTTCTTCTTCTCCCCGAGCTTTCAAAGTCTCCAACAGTTGTTTAGTGGCACATTGGGCGTGCTTCTCGTACCTTAAACCGTATAAGGCTACCAGTCTTGCGCAGTCTGAAGGTCTGGGTTCAGACGCTTGTAACAGCGTTCTTAACCGGGCTAAATGTTTGGCGTGATCACCACTGCTGCAGGCCATTTCTTGTTCCAACTCCGACACTTCTAACAATCGGTGTCGGGTCACCATGTTAGACAGTTCCCCCACCACAGCCACGTGCTTTGACACCGTCCCCCCTAACCTACGAAAGAGGGGGTACGCTTCAACAAATTTCTTCATATCAGCAATACTCTCCACTTTCTGGTGACTTTTGGCTCGTCTTTGAAACTCGTCCACCAATCCTTTAATCGTCTGGCCGATTTCACCAAAGTTCGCGTGGAGATTATTCGCATAAAACTCGTCTTGTTCAGCACATAGCACAACCTCTTTTAAATCTGGAGACACATCTGGCACGTGACGTAGGGAGACTCTATTTTTGTCTATAGTTAAAAGCTCATGCACCATAGCTTGGTAGGTCCATTGTGACAGTAGGGGAGTAACTGGGTCACCACGGCGTTCAATTATCAGTAACAGCGGCGCCCCTTCATTAGTGATGGCTTCGGATCCTTGGGCCATGAGTACTGCTTCCCTCCTCAGTAGTTCCCTGACCCTCTCGGCTAGTCGGCGACATGGTTCAGAGCCCCCTTCGTAGCGGAGACAGGGGCGCCGGCGCAGAGACATTAGCACTGCTGATAGGGCTGAAGCGCAGCGGGATAAATGTGCTGGTACCCATGATGTACCTGAAAAGGATTATATGACATTTGTAATCATTAGGATTTACAACTTCTTTCCATATAAGTAGACATAATTAATGGTATGCCACCTTTCATTCCGGTATGTCGTAGGGCACGAAAAAGGGCAAATAGAATTTATATGACAATAAATAACCTTCACATTTTTATATATTAAAATTTTTTTAATAACTTCAATATTTCAATAGCAATGTTAAAGCTGCTTGAGGATTATTTTCTAAGGTGAATGTCACTAACAAAGGGATGACACTAGGGCACCAGTTTAAGTAAATAGTATTAATCTGTAGTAATGAGTTATGTTATTATGTTATATTGTTTTATCTTTATGGTGGGTAGATCAATATGTTGTAATTGTAAAAAATAATTATATTATTATGAAACTCACCTTGCAAACAACCCACAATATTGAGTGAAAACAGATATCGATTAACAGCCAGATAATCTGCAAACACCTCTTGCACCTCCCTGACCACTTCTTGCTCATCATTCTCCGCCAGGGTCTTGATATCAGCCTTTGAGATCACATTGCTGAAGTCTGAACAACAAAAACAGTGGATGAGAGTGGTATTATAAGCTTTACTGGGAATTTAATTGGATATAAGGATAATTTTTGCCAAGATTAGGGACTGCCTATCCCTATAGGAAAATGAATATTATGCAATTAGAAGTATTTGAACATATGATCATGATCAATGCTGGATCATTTCAGTAGCACTATGTGACTGTGACACATTCAGGGTCTTGTCACTCCCATTATTCGGCTATTAGGTTAAGAAAAAGCAATACATTTTACACAATAAACATAAACACTTACAAATAAAATAAGATCCAAATTTAGGGTTCTGTAGCTCCCTGGCCAACAGTGCTACATTCTCAGATGTGGGTCTCACAAATACTATGCACTTCAAGTGGCGCATATTAGCCCAGCGTGATGGTGAGTCGAGACGCTCAAATAGGTAGACTTCTTTTTGCAGAATTTCTGATTGGCTGAAAACCATGCTTACAATGCTTGTCTGAAAGTATTAAGGTGTGGTTAAATATAAATGGACTGTATGAATAATTATACACACTGAAGATACTACATGCACAGTTAAATTATTACCTAACATACATTTTACAAGAAAATGGGATGATTCTTGATAATTTTATACAAAAAAAACTTTCTATGTGCAACTCTGAAAAACATTATCAGCTAACATTTAGATATATTTTAATACTCTTTAACCCTTTCTGGATAGTCAGTATGCTTGCAGCATTGTGCTCACTTATTGTGAGTGTAAGTGTCGAAAATATGTTTGTAAGTAGAATAAAAAATTTTATAAGACTCCAAACATGATCAGTGTTTACCTACAAGTGTATTTAAGCAACGAATTTATTGTTTTAGGAGTAGATAATCATCAATCTAAGAAAATGCACTCTCATCATTGAGCATCATTAAGGTAAGTAAATAGAAATTTACACTTACAGTTTCTTTGTCCATAAGTATAATTTTCATACCAGGACCCGACTCCTCGGTCATTTTGGTGATGTACAATTTCACTGCCTGAACCACATCCATTTTTGGAGTCGTTTTTAATCGATGAGGGATATTTGGATAAACTTAGGTCACCGATCCCGCAATTTAACGTCTACGAGAGAGTTTCCAATATTTTAATTACATAATTAACATCGCGTGTGATGAATTATGGAATGAAGTACGCTTGGAAATCGGTATTTTCCTTTTAATAATAATTAAATTACTACTATTATTAAAAGGCAGCAAATTATTGAGCACGTATCATAACAATCATTTTTTTAATCACTGACGTATGACGTAAAATCTATGCGTAAAATGTAAAAACACGTCAGTCTAAAGTGAGCACTGTCAATATAAAAAATCTGGTGTCATTTTGGCTCAGGTGACCTTAGCAGAAGTGTCCGTGAATATTGTGACATAACCTCAGTCGCTCGCAGAAGAGGGACATTGTTCGCAGAACATTACGTGATAAGGGTGAACGCGGGTCGTTTCATCCATATTTATTAAAAAACAGATCATAAATCACTAAAAGAAGATGTTCTCACGTTTTGTGAACCCAGCCTTGACCGTGGTCGCCCAAAGCAGTGGCAAATGCTTCTCCACATCGTCACAGGTATGGTAAAGAAGATAGTGATAAATTCGCCATTTATATCGGTAGTTGTGATTAAAAGACCATTTTTTGTGCTGCAGAGGTCAATGAAAGTGACCGTGGCGGGAGCGGCCGGAGGTATCGGTCAGCCGCTGTCCCTTCTTCTGAAGATGAACCCTCTCGTATCACACCTGGCTCTTTATGACGTCGCCAACGTGACTCCTGGAGTAGGAGTCGACCTCTCCCACATGAACACACCAGCCAAGGTCACCGGCCACAAGGGCACGGAAGAACTCAAATGCGCCGTCGAAGGTAAGGCTCTGATACTATGCTTTGGCGCCAAGAAAAAGCCGCTTTTCGTATGCTAATGGCTATCAAATTATATGTTATGTAATAGTGTTATTGATAGCAAAAAGTGATGTAAATATGTTAGTGTGTGTTAAATAATAAATGTACAGTATGTATTTTGGTAACATATTCCAATTGAGGAGTAGAGTAGAAAGGTTATACTGTAATATCATCATCATCATTCATGGTATTATACATTGCACCATTAGTTGCACCAAAAAAATATTGAGAAAAATATATTCAAATAGCTTAAAAATATTTGCTCACTCCTAAAGTCAACAGTAACAAAATTTAAGATAAGACAATCCACAGTAGTTAGTTTTGATCCAAATCAAAAATTTCCATTGACTATGCTAATGAGATAACTCTAAAAAACAGATAACATAAATCAATTTGAAGAATGGAGCAAAACATTTGAATTTTCCTCCAAGTAGATTATAATCATATCTGTCTATACATTTGAAGATTAAAGGTTTAACATTTATGCCTTGCTATACAGACTTGTTTGATAGAACCATGTCCTGTTACTGATCATTGTTATGAAATATGAATACACAAATTCACACCACTTCATTCGAAGATTCTAAATATTTAATCGCTTCACAAACATACATTGACTTTCTCATGGATATATTTTTAGTAGCATTAGCAACAGCAATTTAACAAATAAATAAATATATAAGTAAAAGAGTATATACTATAACATAGGCTTAGACCTAGGGTAATCAACTAACCTATGTTATCTTACGAATTCCTATGTAATTGTAGTTATTTTGTTTTACTTGAAAGACTTGTTAAACTATAACAAATTCTACAATTTCATACTGATGCTTGGGTTCAACGTAGTTTTGTTCCCTGTACCTACCCTGTACATTTGCCACTGTAATATTAACGTAAGGATTGTGCAATGTCTTGTTGACTCCACGTAATGCGGTATTTTGATAACTCAAACAGCGTAGTTCTTATCTTTTAATATTGTGTTCTCAGTGACGATGACATTGATCCTGTTATCTAGTTGATAGCTGCACTAGCTAAGTGTGAACAAAGACTTGCCTGTAAATGCTGATAGATTTACTCATACCTTGTTATGCATTAGGGGTGAAATGAAATTTGAAGAATCTTCTCCGCTATCTACAGTAGCATAATTTTCAGGGTTGGCATGGCATCAACACACAATTTTGGTGACCAATTGATAGTCTATCACCCAATAGATTCAGTTCAATATATCTCTAGTAAGGATCCTACAATATGAACAGAGTTGTAGCTACTAAAAATTCTATTTATGTACTAACATTGGATGATAAACTTCAAATGGTTCATTTAAGGAAAAGATTATTTATAAATGCTGTTAGCATTGCGGTTTAGCCTTGTGTTAATATATAAATGATTAGAACTATTAAGTTGATTTTGTAATTATGATGATTCAAACCTTTTACTACTACCTACTCAAGTGGTAAGTCTCAAGTGTCAATGTTTGAGTCATGAAAATAGTTTAGTGATAGTAATGTGTAATATTATTTAGGACAATGTCACACTTAAAGTTTCAACAGCACTTATACCTTGCTAAGTACATTGAAGAGTTTAATATTTAAGATCACATATATAATAGTATATAAGGAATAATCAAAGGTAGTTATAAAACTATTGTAAGTTATTAAACAAATTAATGATTACATTTAGAACCAGGAATTGTACTTTGCCTCTACCTGAAAACTAAACTTTTTAGCACAACACATTGTAGCAAAGGTGTCTAATGAGATAAGCATTTTGTCTGCCCAGAAGTCAATGAACTGCTTGCCAATTCCTAGCAGATATTGGATCTTTTAATCCCTTGGGCTTGCATTTTATTGTAAGAGTAGAAAGTTATTTTTATAACTTCTAACATTTGAGTATAACAATACTTGCTTAGCTGCATTTCTATCCACATACTGGATCTTATGTTGATATTTAACATTCTTATTTTTCATTTCAGGCAGCAACCTGATTGTTGTACCTGCCGGAGTGCCCCGCAAGCCCGGCATGACCCGTGACGACCTGTTCAACACCAACGCCTCCATCGTAACTGACATTGCCAAGGCCGCCGCCGAAGCCGCCCCCAACGCAATCCTGGCCATCATCACCAACCCCGTCAACTCAGTGGTCCCCATCGCCTGTGAGGTCCTCGCCAAATGTGGCAAGCTCGACCCCAGACGTGTCATTGGAGTCACCACCTTAGATGTGGTCCGTGCTTGTGCCTTTATTGGTGATATCAACTGTATTGACCCTCGTGATGTTACCATCCCTGTTATCGGAGGCCACAGCGGTGTGACCATTATTCCCCTGCTCTCAAGGGCCTGTCCCCAGGTCAAGCTGACCGACCAGGCCAAGATTGAGGCGCTGACCAAGCGTATCCAGGAAGCTGGTACCGAGGTGGTGAACGCTAAGGCTGGTGGTGGTTCCGCTACCCTCTCCATGGCCTTTGCTGCTGCCCGATTCTCCAACTCGGTGTTGAGAGGACTTAACGTAAGTTTGTTATTTGACTGTGATACATTTTTTTTCTATTCTGTTCTAATTTTGTAGGCAACATTGAGTTAGTATTCTCGTTCTTTCTGGATGGTTAAAGGACATAACTAAAAGTTTATGGGTCAATATATGTTTCTTTACTTTTACTGTGTATCACCTGTACTTTAGTACATTAAGTGTACATAGAAGAAAGTCATTTTCTTTAGTGCTCTTATTAATAAAAAAGTGTTAAAATTAAAATATTACTTCAGTCTTTAATTTGTAACCGTTTGTTTCCAGGGCGAGAAGGACGTCATTGAGTGCGGTTACGTGCAATCAAAGGAGACTGAAGCTACCTACTTCGCCAACCCTCTGCTCCTGGGCAAGAATGGAGTGGAGAAGAACCTTGGCATCGGTGACCTCAACGACTACGAGAAGGGACTCCTCAAGGCAGCTCTCCCTGAACTGAAGGCCAACATTGAAAAGGGAGTTAAGTTTGCCCAAAGCGTCTAGGTTAAGCGTCCTGGCTAAGTTAGGGTGATGGACACAGCTTTGTAATAGGGAAGGTGCTAAGAAACCGGTTTATACGTAAATGTGTTTATAATAGGTGATATCTACTAATATGTAGTAACTAAAAGAGTTAAAGTGTGCAACTACTCTCACATGTGAAGTTAGTAGACACTTAGCGCCATCTAGTGTATGTGCTGTGAACTTCATCCTAAATTACATAGATCTATAAAAGTTCGGATTCAAGAATGTGTTTGATAGACATTGAATGGATAAACGACCTATGTTGGAAAATAATTAATCAATCATGAGATTGGTATAATTAATACTTAACTCAGTATGTGAAATGTATTCTCAACTACCGAACTCTAGAACCTCAAACTTAGGGTACAGAACGTAAATATATTCTTTAAGATGCAATATTAGGTTGTATTTAGATAATGTCGTTGACATTTAGTACTTAAAGCTCTATTTAATTCGTGTTTACCATGAATGTAGGTATAGTTTATATACGTCTATGCTTTAGGTAGTTTTGATGTTATCTAATAATAACAATATTGTATTGCAGGAATATTTGTCGAATGTGAATTAATTGTCAATGTAAATAAGTGTATTGAACGACAATATTGAATTGAATCAAAATGGCGGCAAAAGTAAATACAATATTGTATTCTGTGTTTTTTATTTTTAAAAGGCATGGATACGCGAATTATGATTGTTTTCAATAGGAGTGTGCCATACGTTATGTTCTGTTTCCTGAGTTTGTTATTTATTTTCAACCTTATTTGTTGCACAGTATGGTTTATATTCTAAGTGTAAGTCGTGTTTGTGCAAGAGCCACCGCAGTTACCGACCTCGACATCAACCAAATGATTAAATGTAATTGTTTTGTTAAATCGTCTTTTAATTAAACATACTCACCTAACTTACCCCATATTAGATCGCGACGAAAAATGAATGCTAATTAACTGCCGTTCTTCCCGTCATGTATAGAAAATATGAGACTGAAGGACTCTGGTTGAATGGAATATATTGGGCGATGCGCTATTATTCTATATAACTAAATAAATATATAATAAATATTCCTGCTAAAAAGTGGCATGTGAGATATTACCGTCTGTCCATATTTCTGTCCACCCCGAAAGGGATTACAGGACGTAAATATTTGTTTGTAATTTATCCCTTAAATGCACTGAATAGCTTGCATAAATATCATCAGCCAAGATTTATCTTAACCAGCTGACTGACAAAAGGCGTACGTGTCACTTCAGAGGTTTTTAGGAGATGGGCTGACTGCGATTCATATGTTCAAGAATTAATTTATTTGCCATATAAAGATCACTTCCAATGACATATACATACAAAAGCAAAGAGTTTCTGTGCTACAGCTCAAAAATGAAGTGAAGAAATGGAATGCTCTAGAGATCGCCCCACATAAATTGGCAGTCGGCAAACTTGGAACTAAATTTGACGTTTCCGCCATTGCGTGTTATTTTGTATGAAAGGTAAATTTAGTATTACCAGCGTTGTGTTTTTTGCTCACTCTTTGTAATTTTTATGTTTGCTAAGGGTGATTATAATAAATTGATTTCCGGAGTTTCTTGTTAGTTCTTCTCCAAGCTAGGGTCTCCGCTGATCTAGCCTCGGTAAAAAATATGTAAAGACAATGCTCAATGCCATGTTTGAAATAATAGTTTTAAGAGATTCGCGATTTATACACATGATATAAGATATAAGGGTGTGTATAAGATTGATTGCAGCTGTGGGAAATCCTACGTCGGACAGACTAAACGGTCTATTGCGGACAGAGTGAAGGAACACATAATATATGTAATATATAATAAGAAGGATAAGTCCCGTTAATTATTAATCATGTTTGAAATAGTTTGATAAACATATTTTGACTTTGATATATTAATTTGTTTTATTTGAATTTATAGCTCTGCAACCAAAGACCGTTACAAATGAAACCTAATAATGTACCGAGCCATATGGCACAGTGAGTGCCTAGTTTTGGCGTGTTTACTGGTAACACTGGATTACGCGACTGTGGCGACGCCTCCAACTGCCAATTATGTGGCGAGCGCTA